>JAGGAV010015714.1:0-27146 GCA_017657295.1 Termitomyces sp. DKA64 | reverse complement strand
AAGTGGCCCAGGTATGCTAAGTGATATGAGTAATCATGAGTAATCAATATGACAAAAGGAGATATAAGGTCCAATGTCTATGGCAGAGGACTAGTACTCAATGGAGATGGAGCAGAAAAAGACAGGTGGCCAGTCTGGTATGTCCATAGGGCTAAGCCCAAATAGAGTGGAGTTCCCTAAGGATTCCCTTACATTACCTCCCCCTCTGTGAGGAAATGCTTGACACTGTGGGATACTAATATTCTGCAATGCAAGAGCTAAGAGACAAGTGAGCAGCAAGTGAGTGCTAACATAGGCAAGTGGCTGGCAAGGGTCAAAGCAAGGCAAGGAAGGAGTCAGTCATCACTAGGTGAGCTCACAGTTGATCTGCTGGATAGACCTGAGAGATGTTGTTATTGATTGGTTGAAGGATATTCTATCCTTGCAACCAGCTTATATACTACATTCATGGCTATGCTATGACTAATACTGTATGTGACAAGCAGCCTGGGTATGCTAAGCAGTAATGACTATCAATATGTCAAAAGCAGAAATAGAGTCTGATGACTATGAGGGGCTGACTGCTACTGACAGGAGGGTGCAGGAGCTTGGCAGCCAGTTGGTTGGATGTGCTCAAGATGATGCTACTCCTATGACTAAGGCCAGATAGAGTTGGAGTTACCCATAATGGGGTCATAGAGAGGGTCATGGAAGAAGTTATGTCCATTTCCAAAGCTGAAGTAGCTCCAGTGTGAATACTTAACATTGGCAAGCCTGGAGGGAGAGACAGGGGTTGCCAAGTAGTAGGGGTAGAGGCCATGGCAGCAGATTGAGAGTATGCTGTTGCCAGAATGCTAGTAGAGAGCACTCTGGGCCTGGTAGGAGTAGGGGCATATGGTGCAGTATGTTCTGAAGGTGTCAGCAAAGCAACCACTGGCATGACATTGCCTGAGCATTGCTTCTGCAGTATGTGGACTCACTTATTATAGCTATCTGCTTTCCAATAACCATGAGGGCTTCTCCAATCTGCTGATTGGAGCCCCTGATAGAGATGAACTGGTGGTTGCCTCTGTAAGGGTGACCTCTGGAGGCTGTGGCTAAGTCACACAACTGGCAGAGGGAGATCCAAAGTCTATTCAGGAGGTTGTGGAATGATTCAAGGCCACTATGTACTGCCAGAGCAGTCAAACTTTTCAGGCAGGGCAGTGTGGGTGGAGTCTAACTGGTGTTGGGGAACCTGGCTTGGGGTCTAGAGTTGGTGTTTGTATGTCTGGAGGAGGAGACTGAGGTTCTTCTGTCTTAGAATGATTGACATCAGGAAGGGCAATTTCATTTTCTAATGACAGATATGTGAACCTGTTAGTACCTGGCAATGGAGGCATACATCTCATTCATTGCTTGACTCAAAATCCTCCTCCAGGCCTGGGGTGGGGGCACAAGCATCACTCTCCTCTGGGGTCAACTCCAGCACCAGCTCATCTGGTGATGGAGCTCTGGTGGCATCCTTCATGGCCAGCAGCTGCAGGAGGAGCTCCTCTTGCTTAGCAGTAGAGAGGTAGCATATTTTGAGACCCAGTGGGCAGTGTTGTGCAAAGTGCCCCAGTTTTTTGCATCTCTAGCATAGTAGTGGCACAGGGCAATGCTGTCAGGCAGCATCTACATCCATGGGAATGCCTGGCAGCAAGGGTTGCAGTGCTGGGATGGCTGGAGTAGGGGTGAGCACTGGGAGTAGGGGAGCAGAGTACTGGAGACTGGTGACTGGAGCAGAGCAGTGAGTCAGGTGCATGCAGCATAGCTCCTGTCTGATCTCCATGAGCTGCCACTGATCCCAGGCCACCTTATACCAATCCTTTCATTATCTGGACAGCCCTCAGCAAGGTTTTCAATGCACCCTATCAGTGTGGGGTGCAGGCCATCCTGGAATGTGAGGCACAGTTGAAAAAAGACTATTTGGGTAGGCCACTTGCTCAACTAATGCCCAGAAGGAATTGATGTATTTGTCCAGTGTCTGTTTCCCTTGCCCATACTGCTCCCTGTCCTGTATATCTAAAGCAGTGGTTTTGGCAGGGTTGATTGAGAAAAACTCCATGTGGAAGTCCTTTTCAAAGGCAGCCCAATTTGTAAAGCTTCTGACACCTCCAGGGCATTGGAACACCCATAGCACATAGGTGGAGGCCCATCTGGTCTTCATGTATGACAGTATCCAAGCTATTGTCAATGCATTGGAGTTGAAGGCATCTCTGCTGAGGTGAATATAGGTGAGACAGGACTGGAGGAAGTGCTTCCCACTAGAGCAATCACCATTATACATGTCTGGGAGCATGGGACATGGGATCCATGCTCAGAGGTTTACTGGAGCTGCTGGGGGTAGTTCCACCAGCAGGGGTGGTGTGGAGATAGGAGGCAGGCACCCTAGCAGTGCCTGAAGGGATGGGGAAATATGATCTGTAATTTGGCAAAGACTGGAGAGTTCAGTCATGTGATGGGTGAGGGAAGATTGAGGCAGTTGCACCTGGTTCTCTAAGTGTAGCAAGCAAGTCCAGGCCTCATCCTGCAGGGCTGGATCTTCTACAGGAGTATCTGGATTGGCAAGCTGAGACATAAATTCCTCAGGTGCTTAAGCCTGGTGAGGAAGTGACAAATCGGGGCTCAGAGACTCCTTGCAGGCTATGAGGGGCTTCCAGACCAGGGTTAGGAAACTTGTTCTGCTGTAAAGGCAACCTCCAGGAGCAGCAGCTAAATTGTGCAGCTAGCAGAGGGGAATCTGAAGTATATCAAAAAGAGTAATTGATGATACAATAGTAACTAATTATCTAGAAGAGGGGAATCCAAAGAGAAGAAGTCTAAGGATCCCTGCTGCTTGGTGTGGTGCATCAGCAGGCAGTGGAGGTGTGAGAATGACTCTACAGATCACTGGAGCTAAACCTCACCCTTAGGAGATGCTTGAAGGGGAAATACAGAAAGTTCTGGAGGTTTCCCAAAAAGGAGAATGACCTCCAGAGATCTCTGGAGAGCCCTGGGAGTGTGAGGCAACCCTCAAGGAAGGAGGCTGGGTTGAGGAGAGTTGTCATAGATTGGAATAGAAAGTCTGGACACAGAAGTTTCCTGACAGTTCCTGGACTCAGAGTTCATGAAGCACCATGGCATGACTGCACAGCTGCTCTTCAAATCCATTCTAGTCTTCAATATTGATGGGATGCCTAACAAAGCAGGTGCCATCAGCTCTGTGGTAGATCTCATCCTCCACTACTGGACCCATGCAGTCACCAGCCTAAGCAAGCAGGACATGATCCTTGGCTTCACCTGGCTCTGGAAGCACAACCTCAAAGTAGATTGGGCCCAGGGCAAGGTAGCAATGAGCCAGTGCCCCCAGAGGTGTTCCACCTGCACCACTGAGGTCAAGGAAGAGTGCCAGGCTGAGGTTTGAGAGCATGTGGCCATCCAGGCTTGCTGCACAGGCCATCTCCTCTGGATCCCCTGCTCTTGGCATTCCCCCATGGATAGGCCCTCTATGAGGACAACCAGAGCAGTGGCAGGACCCCAGAGGAGGAATTAGGGGGGGAGTTTTATGGCATATGCAACCCAGAGCTCTAGGAGAAGGCAGTATAAGTTGGAGACCACATCTATCCAACTGACCTGTGTTCATTGCCCTCCATCACAGAGATCTGGGTTAGCCAGACCACATCCCAACAGCTGGCCCAGGCTTTCACTGCCAATTCTCTGCCCCAGGCATTATGGGACATTGTGCCTCAATACCTCCATGCATTTGAGGATGTGTTCTTTAAGGCCTCATTTGACTCACTCCCAGAGTGCAAGCAGTGGGACCACACCATCAAATTAGTGCCAGACTCTAAGCCTACCAGCTGTAAGGTCTACTCTCCAACTGGTCCAGGACTACTGGGTTCTTAATGCCATGACAGTGAAGAACCACTACCCCCTCCCACTCATTTCTGAGCTCAGCAATAATCTCTGGGGTGCATGGTACTTCACTAAATTGGACATCCAGTGGAGCTACAATAATGTGTGCATCCATGAGGGAGATGAGTGGAAGGCCACCTTCCAGACCAACTGGGGGCTATTTGAACTGCTGACCATGTTCTTTGGACTCACACACAGCCCAGCCACCTTCCAGACAATGATGAATAATATCTTCTGGGACTTCATTGCCAAAGGCATAGTGTGCATATACCTGGACAACATTCTTATCTACACCAAAGTGCTGGAGGAGAATTGCTGGATCACACACATTGTCCTGGAACACCTTTGCCAGCACCAGCTCTATCTCAATCTGAAGAAGTGCAAGTTTGAGCAGACCCAGATCAAGTACCTCAGGCTGATCATCTCACACAGAGCCATGGAGATGGACCTTGTAAAGGTAGTGGGTGTGGTGGAGTGGCTGGAGCCCAAGAACAAGAAGGAAGTACAGGCCTTCCTTGGCTTCATTAACTTCTACCAGAGGTTTATACAGGTTTTCTCCCATCATGCCTGCCCTCTGTTTGACCTCACTGCAAAGGACTCCACATGGAGTTGGGGCTCCTTGGAGCAGACTGCCTTCAACACTCTCAAGCATGCCATCACCTCTGGGCCAGTCCTCCCTTTCCCAGACAACAACTCTCCCTTCTGAGTGGAAGCCAACAGCTCTGACTTTGCCACCAGGGCTGTTTTATCACAACAGTCCTGGGAGGATGGGAAGTGGCATCTGGTGGCCTTCTACTCTAAGAGCTTGAATGTGGTAGAGCACAACTACAAGATCCACAACAAGGAAATGTTGGACATCATCTGGTCCTTCAAGGAGTGGTGGCACTTCCTGGAGGGTGCATGGCATAAGTTTGAGGTTTGGACAGATTAAAGGAACCTTGAGTACTTCTGAATGGCCAAGAAGCATAACTGTTAACAAGCCCAGTGGTCCCTATACCTTGCCAAATGTGATTTCTCATTGCACCACAAGCCAGGCCAGAGTATGAGAAAGCCAGATGCCCTGTCCCAGAGAGCAGACCATGGTACCAGAGGAGATGACAACAGCAGCATTGTGCTCCTCTGGCCAGAACTGTTTGCAGTCTGTGCCATGGAAGGTCTAGCTGTAGAGGTGGACATTTTTCAGGACATCTGGCATGGAAACTGGAGCAGTAAACAGGAGGAGCTTGTCACCCAGGCCACCTGGGCCCTGAAATTGGGATGTATCACTGGCACCAAGTCTGTCTGCTAGACAGTCATCTATTCCAATGATGGCTACAATACAAGGTGAAGTGGAAGGGCTACAGAATTGAGGATATCTCCTGGGAACCATGGGAGACCATGCATGCACTGGGGCTTGTCCAGGAGTTCCACCAAAGACATCCAGACACACTGCAGGCTATCTGGGGAATCTATATCCCCTCCTGCCAGTGGACCAGGTGATCTGGAACTTCTTCTACCCTGCATGTTGAGATGCTGCATGCTAGAGGGGGGGTGATGTCAGGGGACTTTCATTTCTGAACTTCCTATTCCAACTTACAACAACTCTCCTTGACCCAATCTCCTTCCCTGAGGCTTGCCCTACACTCCCAGGGCTCCCTCCAGATCCCCAGAGATCTCTGGAGGCCATTCTTCCTTTTGGAAAACCTCCAGAACATTCTGTATTTCCTCTTCAAGCATTTCCCAAGGGTTAGAGTTAGCTCTGGTCATCTGTACAGTCATTCTCCCACCTCTGCCACCTGCTGATGTCCTGCACTAAGCAGCAGGGATCCTTAGACTTGTTCTCTTTGGATTCTGCTCTGCTAGGTGATCAGTTACCATTGTATCACTGACTACTTTTTCTAATATAACTTTGGATTCCCCTCTGCTAGCTGCGTGATTGAGCTGCAGCTCCCAGAGGTTGCTCTTACAGTTGCATGCCATGAGACTATTTCTTTTTTAGATTCTTCTTTAACTAAGTATATAGTCAAGTTCTATTGCCCAAAAGATGGAGATGATAGATGGGCAATAGCAAAGACTAGTAAAAGATAAGACAAACTCAGAGTGAATTAATAAAAATGTCTTTAATACATCCACCTAGTAAAAGATAAGCCAAACTAGGTATTGTAAGTAAGATGTATTTAATTAGTGTAAGTAAGATGCTCACCTCAGAGTGCATTAATAAACACATCTGAGGTGAGCACTTCATAAAAACAGTGTATACAAAGGATAGTGATGCACTGTCAGGCATGTACAGATAAAGAAAGGGTTTTGACAATAAGATTGATGAGAAAAACAATAGGACATGTATGAAAAAGGCAAAAAAAATATACAAACAAAGAGTGATATATTGAGTCAAGACCTGGCTTGTTGATATGTATGTCAAGCATCATTCCAACACTTCTCCTCAAGCCAGTCAAAGACCAAATTCAGTGGCAAAATGTTTGACTTTTGTGGATGGGAGTGGTTTTGTGAGAGTGTTTTCATGACCTGTCCTTGGACCCCCACCTTGCCTCTGGACTTTGCCTGGCCAAGCCCAGCAAGCCCCAGAGCACATCTCCCTCCTCCTCTAACCATTACAACCCTCTACTACCCTTAGCACCTGCCCCAGCAAACTCTGATGCTTCTCTGGAGATCTCCAATGCTTTCCCCAGTAGGCTCCACAATTCCCCCAACCCTCTCTGAGTGTTCAGATAACTCCAACCCCCCTCCACCCTCCCTGGTGCACATCACAGATATGCATCAGACACTACCAACACCCAGCTAGCCAGTCTTGGAATGCCCTGAACAATTGCACCCAAGACCAACTCCACATGGTCCAGCCTTAGACCAGCAGTCATGGATGAGTTCCCCCACAGGTACTTAAACCCTAGAGTAGTGCTAGTTACAGTAGTCTTGATATTGCATTACCTTGTCTGTTATGTTTCTTGGTCTCACATCTCATTGTTCCATATTGTCTCCTCAATCTTGTCTGTCTTGATCTCCTCTGTCTCAATCTTATCAGTTTCCATCTTATCAGTTTCCTTTTTCATCCCCATCTCTCATCTATTTCTCTAAATCTCATCTCATCTTGTTTCTCTATGTCCCTTGTCTTGTCTTGACTCCCATAACTATCCCTGACTCTATTCCCATCTCTCCTTAACTCCTGCCCAACTCCATAACCACCAAAACATCCCTGCACTCTTAACTCAAACTTTGCCCTGAGTTAAACCCTAACTCTTAATATTCAATTCCAGAGCTCTGTACCATGCTCACTTCCACTTGCCTGCTACTCACCCACCTCTGTATAGTTTACTGGAGTACCCCAGACCTGCCTATACCTTGCCCTTTCATCTCATACACTCAGTTTCACTCTTCTGGAGCTCAACAGAGCACAGAATCATAAGTGTAGACATTGTTTTCACCTAGTAAGGGACTTGCCCAGTGCAGCTGAGCCCCCATGGTCAGTGGAACCTGACAAGCATCAGCAATCATGTTGTCCAAGTCAGACCCCATTCTTATTTCCCTTGCTATGAGCCATCCTTGCATCCTCACCACTCCATCTTTTAGAGACAGGTAATTTCAAACCAGGGCTATCCAGCAGTGTTACTCTGGAGTAGCTACACCACAGGAGGCTGGAGATCAAGGCTGATTAAGGCAAACTTCCACTTTTGGGATCGTGTGTCATGTAGTGTTTTTATTAGAAGCTCTAGAGTCAATTTTTTGAACACTGGCATTGGGAATCCTCAGACTTGTTCTCTTTGGATCTCCCTCTGCAAGGTGAGTAGTTAGACCTCTAGAACTTCTCAGAGACATTGAAAAAAAAATATACTTTGGATCTCTCTCTGCTAGATCTCCCTCTGCTAGATCTCCCTCTGCCAGTTGTGTGACTTAGGCACAGCCTCCAGAGGTTGCCCTTATAGCAGAACAAGTCTCTCATCTTGGTATGGAAGCTCCTTTTAGCTGCTAGAGTTGGCTCTTGCTCCTAGAAGTTGTTTCCCCACTGTTGTGTCCCCAACTCCAGCCTGATGAGCCTCTATGACTACTCCAACACTGCCAGTAGACCTCCTGAAAGCTTCCAGCCCTCAGGACAATGCCTGGCACTGTTTGCTAGCTTTAGAGACTCAGATGTAGTCTACTCAAGCTTTCCTCATCCTCCACAACAACAAACTTGCTGGTTTATGCCAATCCATGCAGACTATTGCCCATTCTCTTTAGACCCTCCTGGAATGCCTCCCCTCCTCTCTTCAACACCTCAGGCAGTCCTTACACCTCCTACAACCTTGCCACCAACTTGCAGTAATGCTATGATGATGGCACACTCCAGAATACCCTGTGCTGCTCTTCCAGATGCTTATAATGAAGACACAAGACTGGAGAGTGGTTTCTTCAGTCCTGTATCTCTTATATCCAGCTGAGCAGCAAAGCATTTGCCTCTGATGCTTAAAGATTGGATAGGTCCTTTCTTATATGAAGCTAGGCAGTGCTTCAACATATGTGCTGCAGTATTTCAGAGGAACAGAGGGGTGGAGAGTTTTACAAGTTGAAACAAGTTTGAATGTGATTTTTGAGCTGAGTTCTTCTGTCTGGATGCTGCCAAGACTGCTGCATCCTTCCTTTGTGATCATGACCAGTATGGTCAAGGGAAGAGGTCCTTGGATGAGTACATTGACTCCTTTTGAGCTCTAGTTGACCAGGCTGCCTTCCCCAATGGTCTGCAACTTTGTCTCATCTTTCAAGAGAGACTCCACCCCTCTCTGATGGACTGGATTGACAGTATGGCAGAAGGATGACCAGACAATGAACATATTGAGACTTGGTACAAGGTGGCTTGAGAGCAGTGGCAGCTCATGGAACTGAAGCACACACTTCATCACACTCAGCCCTCTTCCATTTGCTCCCATCCTGGGTTCACTACCAGACTAGGATTTCCACCTTGAGCTCCACCTTTCTCTGCCCCCTTTATTTGCCCTGCTCCTATGCACATGCCTGCTCCTCCCCCTCCTCATTCCCTGCCTGCAGACATCCCCATGGATGTGGATGCTTCTTGACAATGTTCTTCCACCCCTATAGTTTGCTGCAAATGTGGGAAGGCTGGTCACTTTGCTTGTTACTGCCCCCATGGGATGGAAGTCTGCTACCTTTCCCCAGCAGAGCAGGAGGAATTGTTGGTCCAACTCCTGGCTGCTAAGAATGTCTCTGGAGGTCCTTCTCCTGATGCTCCTGCAGTAGGACCCCCCAGCAAGGATGGTGGAGATGTGTACTGATTGAACTCCACTGGCATGTTGAGCCTGGAGGATCTGTGCTGCCTGCACTACAGTATCCTCCTAGGCACCCTCACATTTCCCTTGTTGAATGTCCTTGAGGATGTCTGCCTCATCCCCTTAGACCACAATCCCTTCCAAAGCACAAATGGCAAAGGGCTCAGGCTTAAGAAGCACAATGTTGTTGTTATTGTCTGTTCTCATGCCATGATCAGGTCTCCTGGACAGTGCATCTGGTTTAGCCATGCTTCATCCAGGCTTGTGATGCAGCAAGAAGTCAAAGTTAGACAGATACAATGACCATTGAGCTTGATGCTGATTGAACTTCTTTGCTGAACAAAAGTACTCAAGGTTCCTGTGGTCTGTCCAGACTTTGAACTTATGCCAGGCACCCTCAAGAAAGTGTCACCATCCCTCAAAGGATTGAACAATAGCAAACATCTCCTTGTCATAGATCTCATAGTTCTATTCTACCGCATTAAGACTCTTCAAGTAGAAGGCTACAGGATGTCACTTACCATCCTCCTTTGACTGTTGAGACAGGATGGCTCTGGTGGCAAAGCCTGAGCTATTTGCTTCAACACAGAAGGGAGAGCCATCATCTGGGAACAGAAGGACTAGTTTAGAGGTAACAGCTTGTTTGAGGGCATCAAAAACAGCTTGCTGCAAGAGCTCCCATTGCCATGCTACATCCTTACTGGTGAGGTCAAACAGGGGGTGAGCATGATGAGAAAAGTCCCTAATAAACCTCTGGTAGAAGTTAACAAAGCCTAGAAATGCCTGGACTTCCTTCTTGTTCTTCAGCTCTGGCCATTCTGCTACACTTACCACCTTAACTGGGTCCATCTCCACCATACCATGTGAAACAATCAGGCCTAGGTATTTGACCTTGGTCTGCTCAAATTTGCACTTTTCAGGTTTCAGGTATAGCTGGTGTTGGCAGAGATGTTCCAAGATAATGTGTGTGTTCCAGTGATGTTCATCTAGGTCTTTGTGTAGATGAGGATATTGTCCAGATAGACACAGACAATGCCTTCTACAATCAGATCACAGTGAATGTCATTTATCATTGTCTAAAAAGTGGCAGGGCTATTGGTGAGGCCAAAGAACATTACCAGAGGCTCAAAAAGTCTGCAACTAGTTTGGAATGCAGCCTTTCACTCATCCTCTTTTTTGATATGCATGTTGATGTAGCCCAATGGACATCCAACTTGGTAAAGTAATGTGCACCTGTAAGGTTATTGACAAGTTTGGAGATGAGCAGGAGGGGGATAGTGATTTTTCATTGTCATTGCATTCAAGACTCAATAGTCTTGAACCAGATGAAGAGACCCATCCTTCTTCTTATTAAAGGAGACTGGAGAAGCCATGGAAGACTTAGAGGGTTGTATTTTGCTGGAGCTGAGGTTCTCCTGAAGGAATGCATCCAGTTCATCCTGCTCATGTGGGATAGACTTTATAGCTGGAAGATTCTATGTCAGGTATCAGCTCAATGGCATGGTCTCATTGCTTGCATGCAGGGAGTGAGTCAAAAGATGCCTTGGAGAATACATCCTCAGAATCCTGAAGATAGTGAGGGACAGTGCTACAAAAGGGCTTGGGCTCAGAGCTTGCTGCAAATGCCTCACCCAGCCTTTGGGAAGTGGTCTGGCTGGTCCTAATCTCTGCCAGAGTTGGAGGTGGGCAGAGTGTTGTAGCATAGATCCTATCACCTACTTCAATGTTCTTGTCTGGGAACTCAGAGTTCAGAGTGCTGGTGAATTAACCTGTGCCTCCTTCTTCCTCCTGGGGTTCACACCCAGCTCCTCTGACATCCTTGTAGAAGGCCTCTCTATGAGAGAATACCAAAGGGGGGGGGATCCAAGAGGTCAAGATCAGCATAGGGGAGGTGCCCTACATGACAGATGCATATGGCAGTGCACTCATGAACCTTTGCTCTATGTTCCTCTCTGGCTTCTCCTGCACAGGTAGTGCAACAATGAGGGCAACAGCTCATTTTAATCACCCCCTTTGCCCAGTCAATCTCAGGGTTATGCTCTCAAAGCCAAGTGAACCCCAAGATCATATCCTGTTTCCTCAAACTAGTGACAGCAAAAAACTGCATGCTCTGAGTGAGTCCAATAGTGGAGGACTAGGTCCACCACAGAGCAAATGGAGCCAGCTTCATTGGGGATACCATCAATGTTGTATACTGGGATAGGGCATATGAGTGGTCAAGCAGTGAGATGGTGTTGTTTCACATATTCTGTGTCAAGGAAAAGGCCAGTTGCCCCACTGTCAAGGAGGGTGACCACACTGTGAGTCTGCTGGGTGTCCATCATCTCCACCTCCACCTCCAATCTTAAGGAGTTGATAGAGGGAGTAGAGAGGGAGCTTCTCCAGCTGAGGCTTTGACTGGGGGATGTTGTACATCGGAGAGGGTGCTTACGGTTTCAGTCACAGAATCAGGTACAAGGAGGCTTATATTAGATTCTATAGACAGGACAGTGAAATAATTAGCACTAGGCAATGGAGGCGTATAGTTTATTCATTGCTTTCCTAAAAACCCTCTTGTGACTCAAGGGGAGGGGCACTAGCATCTCCACCTTCCTCACTGAGAGGTTCCACTGCAGGAGCATCAGGAGAAGGGGCTCCAGAGGCATCCTTAGCAGCCAGGAGTTGGACCAGTAATTCCTCCTGCTCTGCTGGGGAGAGGTAGCAGACTTCCATCCCATGGGAACAGTACTGAGCAACATAGCCTGCCTTTCCACATCATTGGCAAAGGAGAGGGGTGGAAGAATGCTGGCAAGAATTGTTCACATCAGGAGGATGCCTGCAAGGAGGGAACAAGGAGGTGGGGAAGTGGAAGTGTGTGTGGGAGCAGGATGAGCAGAGAGAGCAGGAAAAGGTGGAGCTTGAGGTAGGAATCTTGGTTTGGTAGTGGACCCAGGATGGGAGTGAATGGAAGAGGGCTGAGTGCAATGAAGTGCTTGCTTGATTTCCATGAGCTGCCACTGTTCTCAAGCCGCCTTGTACTAAGTCTCAATATGTTTGTTGTCTGGTCATCCTTCTGCCAGGCTGTCAATTTAGTCCATGAGAGAGGGGTGGAGTCCCTTTTGAAAGATGAGACAAAGTTACAGACCATCAGGGAAGGCAGCCTGCTCAACCAGAGCTCAAAAGGAGTCAATGTACTCATCCAAACACCTCTTCCCTTGACCATACTGGTCATGATCACAAAGGAGAGGTGCAGCAGTCTTGGCAGGGTCAAGAGGGAAGAACTCTTTTTTTTTTTCATCAATATTTATTATGTGGATGGCTTAGCATGCCATCTTGCATGGTACTATGGAGGCTGGTATGAAGTGCTACAAGAGCCATGGAATACTCCATTCCCCCACATATGCAGATAAGATGGGTCAGCCTATCCAAGACCATTTTAGACCATGCTCCCCTAGTACTACCCTGAGGCCAAGATACATTGCTTGTCATGTGGAGTGCCACAATGTGCCACCCATGAGGAGCAGGTGGCAGGGCCAAGCAACTTGGTGTTGAGCCCAACCCAAAAGGAAAGTATGTAAGGTGGAGGTGGGGAAGAGGGGAGGACCAGTGCTGACATTAGATGAGGTGTGTGTAAGATAGAATAATAGAGAATTTAAGGGTCAGAGGCCTGTTGGGGCCTTGCAGCCATAGTGGAAGATCCAGGGTCTGTAATAGGCTTGAGGCACTTTGTTGCATTGACGTATCTGAAGAGGGGTTTGAAGGTATTGGTTTTATTAAGGAGGAAAGACATGGACTTAGCTTTGCATCACAATCTCCACTGCAGGTAACAATGTCTCTTGAACTGATACTGTCAAGATTCAAAGAGGAGGTGGCAGACTGTTTTGACTGTGAAGTTGCCACAGTGGGGGCACACTGGCATTTCAGAGCATCTGATGTAGAACAAGTACTGGTTGAGGATGATATGGTGGGTCCTGAGCTGGATCAGGAGGGAGGACTGGCATTGGTTGAGGGGTTCTATTAGGTGCAGGTATTTCTTGGATGGCAGGGACTGGTTGATCATGTAACTCCACTTGTATCAAGGGGGGGGGCTTCCATTGTGTTTGCCATGTGCCTGCAGTTCCTTGAGTGCATGCTGGCATGTTGTGCTGATACTAGAGAGGAGGGGGGCACAGCAGAGGGCAATTGGTAGGGATTTTGTGTCACTGCTGATGCTTTGGGCAGCCATTTTTTCAAGCTTGTCCACCCTCTCATTGGGCACAAATCCTTCATGGCCTGGTGTCTAGTGTACCTGCAGGTCAATGATGCCCTGAGTATGGTCAGTCCAGGAGCTGCCCTGGCTCATGGCCCTCTGACATTCCTGAGCCTGAATTATCTCATTCTGTCTGGTGTGTATGCATTTGGCTGCAATGTGGATGAGGTCTAGGAGGTAGTGAGCAGGGTGGGAGTGCTGGTTTGACAGGGCCCCCAGCATGGCCTGGCTGTCACTGCCAATTATGGCCAGTGCAGGAAGTCATCTGTTTAAGTTTGTCAGTAAGTGCAGGGCTAGCAGAGTACCCACTATCTCAGCCTCATAGATCATATGGTCAGTGTCAGGTCCCAGATAAAAGCAGAGGTGATTGGACTCAACTCCTCTCATATACAGAACTGCTGCAGTGCCAAAACTGCCCTTGAAGCCAGAGCCATTGCAATATACAGCCACTTGGGTGGAGTTGAAGGTCTTGGAGGCTGAGATTAGCACCTTTTCCCTGCTGCTGTCTATGTGGATAGTGAAAGAAGGCATGTAGTTGGGATGCCTGCAGACAGGCTCCACTATTTCTATTTTCTTTGGGTTGACTCCTGTGATATAGAACAGGTAGTGTAGAGGGAACCAGTGCTGGGCAACAAATTGCCCAGCAGCCCTGTGTACAGCACAGAAAAGGGGGCATGAACATGGGAGAGGGGACAGGTGCACCACAGCCCTATGCAGAACCTTATCAAACAGTAAGTGAACTGGCAGTAGATTTGCATGAACATTGAGAATGTCACCTGCCATGGTGCTAAGTGCTCCAAGGATGGTCTTCAACACCCTTTGTTGGCTGGTTGCCAGCTTCTTCATTACTGCAATTGAGCCAAGGCACTTCTTCCCAGATGGGGAGTTGTGTGTGCTGGTATATCAAACTTGAGCTGCTGCTAGGACTATGATGGTGTTGTAGAGCTGGCAGAGACAGCAGGGGAGCATTCCAGTGGAAGGTTGAGTGAGTCTCATTACCTGAAGTGACCACCATGTGGCCCATGCAGTCACCTGCTAGTAGTGGGCATTTCACCTCAGTTTGGAGTCAAAGATGACTCCCAGGTACTTGTATGTGGGGACAGTCTTCACTCTCTGGGTGGTGGCCATACCATCAGGGTTAGCATGTGTCAGGGATAGGTTGTTGGGGATAGTGTCATCTCAGGACTGTGGAAAATTCATGAGGGCAAGCTTTGACAGCTTGTAGGGAGAGTTATGCAACATGGACTAATCAAACCTGCCACCTGTGCACTGGACCATGTCCACCAGGATGTAATGGCACTTGACAATTGTTTTTGCCATTGCTAGGAACATTGAGTTGTTGACAAAACTGGATGCCAGCTCCCATTTGATTTCTTCATCACCACTCAAATCAGGGGCATGTTGTAGAAAGCATAGAAAAGCATTGACAGTGGGCAGCCTTGTGTGGTGTCATGGAGGATGTTGAAGAGTGCCAAAACAGGAAAGAACTCAGCTGAAAAATTGTGTTCAAACTCATCCTAACTTGCAAAACTCTCTACCCCTCCATTCCTTCAGAAAACTTGCAGTGCATATGTTGAAGCACAGCCTAGCTTCATATAAGAAAGAACCCATCTGATCTTCAAAGCATTGGAGGCAAATGCTTTGCTGCTCAGCTGGATATAAGAGGAAGAAACTGCTCTCCAGTCTTGTGGTCTTGGGCAGGGTATTTTGGAGTGCACCATTGTGATAGCATTAAAGTAAGCTGGTGGCAACATGGCAGGGGGCATAGGGACTGCCCAAGGCATTGGAGAAGGAAGGGAGAGGTGTTCAAGAAGGGTTTGAAGAGAGTGGGCAATAATCTCCATGGATTGGTGTAAACTGGCAAGTTCATTGGTGTGAAGGGTGAGAGAAGCTTAGGTAGACTGCACCTGAGTCTCCAGAGCTAACGAATGGTGCCAGGCATTGTCCTAAGGGCTGGACACATCCAGGGGGTCCACTGGCAGTGTTGGAGTAGTCATAGAGGTGGGTTAAGCTGGGGTTGGGGGCACAACAGTGGAGAAGAGACTTCTAGGAGCAAGAGAAAGCTCTAGCAGCTAAAAGGGGGCTTCCAGACCAAAATGAGAGACTTGTTCTGCTGTAAGGGTGACCTCTGAGGACTGTGGCTCAGTCACACAACTGGCAGAGGGAGATCCAAAGTATATTCAATGTCTATGAGAAGTGCTAGAGGTCTAACTACTCATCTGGCAGAGGGAGATCCAAAGAGAACAAATCTGAGAATTCCCAATGCTAGTGTTTAGAAAATTGACACTAGAGCTTCCAATGAAAAAACTACCTGACACTGAGTCCAGAGTCCAATCCCAAAAGTGGAAGTTCATCTTATTTGGCCTTAATCTCCAGCCTACTGGGGCATGGCCACTCAAAACATAGCACTGTTGAATAGACCTGGTGTCAAAGTACTTGTCACCAAAGGGTGGAAGGGTGGGGATGCAAGGATGGCTCAGAACAAGGGAAACAAGGATGGGGTCTTACTTGTACAGGTCCCCTGACAAACACCCTTCAGGTTTAGTTTCTTGCCCATAGCTGCCTCATAAGGAGGCATCCCATTGGGTAGGCCCTTTGTTAACATGCAGTTGTACAACCACACAGCATGTCATGCAGCCTTGCCTCATAGGTTCTTTGGGAGGCCACTGCTATGCAGCAAGGCACAGACCCTTTTGAGGATAATGTGGTTGAAATGTTCTACTACACCATTGTGCTGAGGGGTGTCATGAATGGTGAATTTCTGCTTGGTCCCTTTCTCATTTAGGAGTGCAGCACACTCCTTCTCAGTATACTCACCACCTCAATCAGAATGGAAAAGTTTGATCTTGGCACCATGCTGAGTGTCAACATAAGTGCAGAACATTTTGAAGGCATCAAAATCAAAGGCATTTCCTTTTAGGCAGAGAAAATTTAGGTGGCCAAGATGAGTCTTGTCATCAATAAAGCTGACATAGTATTGATGACCAGTAATAGTCTGGACAGGAGCAGGTCCCCAGATGTCAATGTAGATCTCCTCTGCAAACTCCTTGGCACATCCATCCTGGCAAACTTTGGCAACAGGTTTCCATGTTGATTTTACATTTGCATAGATATAAGACTTGCAGAAGAATTCTTTTCCAGCCAACATATCAAGACAAACACCAGTAAGATGACCTTTTACAATGAGCTTCTAGGCAACCTCAGGTGAGATATGCCCCATTCATCAGTGGAATTTCTCAAGGCTAATGACTTCCTCAGCTGCTGAAGCTTCACCCAGGTGATGCTGCAGACAGTATAGCCCACCATCATCCTTCAAGGCTTCTCCAACCCTTGGTGTCATCTTCTCCTTGATCACACACTTTTCCCCACCAAATATGACCTCAAAGCCAGCATTGTTGAGCTTGCCAATTAAGACAAGTGTGTAGCCAACTTCTGGAGAGTAGAAGACTTTGGTCAGGTGGAGATTGGAAGAAGTTGTTCCATGAGGTATGTCAATGATGAGCTTTCCCTTTGCTGTGGCACTGAATGGTTCTTTGTTTGGGTCTGAGGTGTCACAGAGGTCAGTGGCATTGAGCTGAGGGGTGGGGTGAGGTCTGGGGGGTTAATTCATACTAGATGGGCCTTGTCCAGGGAGAAAGCAGGGCATGGGGTTAGCAGGCATCATGGGGGCAGTAGTCTGGCTGTTTTTGGTCATTCTGGGTTGCCAGCCAAGGTTACCAAAAGCAGAAGTGTTCCAGCTGTTCCATAGGCCTTGGTTCTTGCTCTGGTCTTCCCAATAGCACTGATCAATCTGGGTGACAAGGGCCTTGTATCCATCATACATAGGCTGCTTGGGTGTGAGGTGGAGGATGTCCTTGATCTGTTGTGGGAGGGCACAGCAAAGGGCAAACTAGAGGGCATTGTAGTTCCAGCTGGTCTTGTATGCTTCCTGTTCAAACTGGATAATGAAAGTCATGAATCATTCATTATTGTGCATCTGGAGGTTATAGAGGTTTTCTTCTGGTTCTGCTACAGTGTCAAATACTCCAAACTTATTGGAGAATTCCTGAGTGAAGGCAGGCCAATTTGAGAGTACTGGGTTACTGGGGTCAAACTGGAGTGGCACTATATAATGGTTGAAGGCAATGCCCTGCAAGTAGGAGGCAGCAAAGGCCACTCATGAGCTCTCAAGCTGAAAGGTGATGGGCTTAGCTTGAAACATTGTAAGGCACTGTGTGAGGAAGGTCTGCCATTTCCAAGGGTCTCAGCCATTGAAGGGTTCTAGTTTCTAAATGCCTAACTTGCCTTCCCAAGCCAGTGTGTCATGAGTATTGTTCTGTGCATTTGGGGTTCAGGGCAGGGGTCCAGCATTGTAGTAATAGTAGTAGTTGTTCCCACCTCTGCACTGAGGGAGAAGGTTGTCCATGGCCAGGCCCCATCCATTAGGAGGTCTGCTGTTGGGAGGTCCACTGCTGGGGTTCAGGCCTGCATTGCCTGGGGGAAGTCCCAGGGCTCAGGAAGGAGGAGGGAGTCCTTTGGGGGTTGGTAGTCCATGTTTGTTGGCATCAGTGAGTTGCTTAGGGAAGGGGATTGGTGGGGGTCAGGGCAGTGCAGGAGAAAGAGCCATTCTCAGGACTCCAGGGCCAAGGGGCTGTCAGAGAGGGGCTGGGGCATTGTTGCAGAGGGGTTGGGCATATCCCTGTGAGGGGCAGAGGTCAACATGGAGGGGTCAGTTCCTAGGAAGCTTGGGGGCTCCTTCTCAAGGGGCAGGTTCCCTGCTGGGGGTCTCCAGCTCATTGATGTAGGAGAGGGTGTGGATGGAAGTGAGGTCATCATTGGCAGGGAGGGGTCAGGGGGCCTTCTGGGTACAATGCTTGGGCTCAGTGGGCTGGTCCCAGAGGTGTCAGGCTGTATGCAGGGGTAGGCACCTTTGATGGGATACAATGAGGGGTGGTGCCAGTACAGTGGAGGGCCCTGACTGACTGACAGCCTGTAGGGGGTTGGGTTCTGATCTGGGACCCAGTACTATAGGGTGGGTGCAACATATCAGTCAGGCATTGGAGAGAATGGAGGATCATAGGGGTTAGGTACCAGATGAGTGTGTGGGGTTGTAAGTAAACATTGGGAATGGGGTAAGTGGGGGGGTCTTGATATTATGTCAGGTTCTACTGATCACAGGGGCTTGGCTGCACTGGGTGAGTTCTTACTAGGTGGACACAACATTTACATGTACAATCCCATGCTCTGGTGAGCTCTGGAAGAGTGAAACTGGGAGTACAAGGTGAGGAAACATGGTCCACAAGTGTAGATGGGGATGGTATGGAGCTCTGGAGTCAAGTATCAAGAATTATGAGGTAACTTGGTGCAAAGTCCAAGTTGAGGGTGTGGGGATGTTTTGGAGGTTATAGATTGGGCAGAAGTTAAGGAGAAATAGGAATAGAGTTGGGGATAGTTGTGGAAGTTGAGACAAGATGAGAGACTTAGAGAGATGAGATGAGACTCAGAGAAATAGATGAGAGATGAAGATGAAAAAAAATGGATAAGATGGAGACTGATAAGATTGAGACATATGAGATTGAAACAGATAGATTTGACAAGACAAGACAGAACAACAAGACAGGAAATGTATCAGGTAAGGCAATGCAATATCAAGACTACCATAACTAATGCTACTCTATGGTTTAAGTACTAGTGGGGGAACTCATCCAGGACAATGGGTCCAAGGCCAGACCATGCAGGGTGGGTCTTGGATGTGGTTGTTCAGGGCATCCCAAGACTGGCTAGCCAGGTGTTGGTAGTGTCTGATGCATATTAGTGATGCATGCTGGGGAGGGTGGAGGGGGTTGGAGTTACCCAAACACTCAGGGAGGGTTGGGGGGATTACCAAGTCTACTGGGGGAAGCATTGGAGATCTCTGAAGGAGCATTGGGGTTGCTGGAGCAGGAGCCAAGGGTGGTGGAGGGTTTTAGGGGTTAGAGGAGGGGGATGTGCTCCAGGGCTTGCTGGGCTTGGCTGGGCAAAGTCCAGAGGCAAGGCAGGGGTCCAGGGATGGATTGTGACAATGAGGTAATTTGAAACTAGTAAAGTCCCCATCATGCTGTGTGAATTCAGCATTGTGTGTGAGCTCCTTGCCAATGCCAGCACTAGTGTCACAGTTGTGGAACTATTTTTGATGTGTATCATGAATCTGATCCAGTTTGATTCTTTTGTCACACCATTTCTTCTCTCATTATTTTTTCCACCTTTTCACCTATCCTGGCCAAGACTTATTCTGGCACATGGCCATACTGCAGTGATTCAGGGCTGAGGTTCTTGCTCTTTTCAAATAACCAAAGGTGGGCAAAGTCCTTGGCTGTGGAACCCAAAGAACAAGGTGTGAATGATGTCCCTGTTTATGGGAGCCATTTGCATACAGAGGTGAATAAATGTGCCTGATGGAGTTGTGTGAGATGCATTCCATCAAGGAAATTGGCAGTATTGAGTTGGGGAGATCCATGATTGAGCAGAAGGTCAGATATTTGGTAGTGGAGAATTGAATATGTGCTGAAAGGAGGAGTGGATTTTTTGCAACCATAGGGTTTGAATGCTTGTTTGTAGTGAAAAACTCATAATTCCCTTCCTGTTTGGTGTCTGCTGGGATGAAATGGCAGATATGTGATAAAGACATTTCTACTGGCTTGAGGTTTGAATACTTACATTGATCCTTATGTCTGCCTTAGTCCCTCTACCTGGATCTCAACAGGTTATGGGTATTGCTGCTCAATGACTTTGAGAGAAGTGTAAAACATTTCAAATCTGGGATTCAAATAATTATCTTTGATCTCTTGTCTGTTACATGCATTGCATTGCATACCTCACACCCCCTGATCTCTTTGTTCCTCAGCAACCTCTTGTCTTTTGACAGCCTCTTGGCCATGGAACATATCTCCCATAACTGGGTCTCCCCCCCACCAATTTGTCTAGTGGCTCCTCCAGCCCCTTGATCCCAGAGCATCTTATTTGCCATACGTGGATGGGATCAAGTAGAGCCATGCTGATGGCAACTTTACTCAGTGAACTGAGAAACTGAACAATGCCATTATCTTCAATGGTTTTTATGCTTATGTCTTTGATCCTGTGCTCCCCTGCCTCAGCATCAACACAGGGCTGCAAGCCCATGCCAACTGGAATATAAATGATTGCCTTGCCATTACATTGATGAGGTCAGCCTTGGACAATGTTGAACACTGCAATTTAATCATGGACTTGGGGCCCCACCACTGTTTTATGGACCTCAAGACATGTGCTCAGCAAGAAGGCGTAAGGGCAACCTCTGGAGGATGTGGCTAAGTCACACAACTGGCAGAGGGAGATCCAAAGTCTATTCAGTACTGTACAAGGGTTTACAGACATAAATACTCACCTGGAAGAGGGAGAACCAAAGAGAACAAGTCTAAGGAGCTCCCTGGTGAGGTGTGGCACTTTAAGAAAACTTCTAACCCTAACCCACAAGTGCAAACTCCGGAAATCACCATAACCAATCTCCAGACTCACAGCACATGACCATATAGAAATATTATTAAAGGATAGCCCTTGGTCAAAAGTACTTGTGACCAGAAAATGGGAGAGCAAGGGTGACAGGTAGGCTTGGAATAAAGGAAACAAATCAGAGGGTCTGGTATAAACAGTTCCCTGACATCACTCCTCCTCTAGCATGTGGCATCTTGATGTACTGAGTAGAAAAAGTTGTGGACTGCCCAATCAACTGCTGAGATAGGGTAGATGCCTCAGATTGCCTTTGGTGCATTGGGGTGCCTGCAGTAAAAGTCCTGAACCAGTGCTGGTGCATGTACACTGACCTGTGCTTCCCAAGAGATGTCCTCAATGCCATACCCCTTCCACTTCACCTTGAACTGTAGCCTTACCCAAAAGATCCTGCTATCCAGAATTTCCTCCACCTCATACTGCTCCTCATCATTCACTAGGATTGGTGGTGGTGCATTAGGATGATGGCCAGGGATGGGGTCATCTGGAGCTGGGAACAACTTGACTACATTGAAGACCAGATGCAGTTAACACAGCCCTGCAGGGAGCTTGAGCTGGTATGCCAGTGGCCCCACCTTCTTCTCCACCACAAAGGGTCCAAGATGACAATGTGACAGCTTCTGTAATGACCTTGTTGTCTTTATGTTAGAATTGTCCAGGTATACATGATCTCCAGGCTTGTATATAGGAGCTGGTGTCTGCTGCCAGTCATAGTACTGTGCCATGTCCTTCTTTGCTTTCACCAATGCTGCCTTTGCCTCCTCCTGCACCTTCTTCATCCTGTATACAAATTCATTCACAGATTCATTCTCCAAAGAGTGCACTCAAGGTTCAAATCCCATGTGAGGATGTTGGCCAGTGTCCAGGAAGAATGGAGTCATCTGAGTGGAAGAGTGAATGTGATTGTTGTACTGAAACTCTGCATCTGGGAGGAGCTTGTCCCAGTCATCTTGCCTCTCATTGCAAAACAGGTGGAGATACTGCTCCAGTTCCTGATTAACATGTTCTGTCTGTCCATCTGACTGAGGGTGATAGGCAGTGGTGGTGTGGAGCTTCACCCCAAGCAGATGGTACAGCTCCCAAGTGAATTTTGCCATGAACTCAGAGCCTTGATCCAACACATACCCATCAGACACATCATGGAGCTTCTGGACATTCTTCCAATACAGACTAGCCACTCCCAGGGCTGAGCAGGTGGTGTGAGTAGGAATGAAGTGGGCCTGCTTACCATAAAGATCCACTACTATCATTACAGCATCATATCCATGGGCATCTGGGAGTTCAAGAATGAAGTCAACACTCCAATGGGCAGCTGGACTGGGGAGAGGGTGGAGCTGACCCATGGTCACTGGCAATGAGGCTTGGTGCAGAGATACAAGTCACAGGTGCTGGTGTAGGTGCCTACATATTGGGACATCTGAGACCACCAGTAGTTCCAGGACACCAGTTCCAGCATTTTCCATCTACCAGGATGCCCAGCTACATGAGAGTCATGTTGTTGCTCCACAATGCAATGACAGAGTTCTGGGATGTTAGGGACACATATGCATCCTTGGAAGGTGAGAACCTGGAGACCCCACTCATCTGCATCTGTACTGATTTAACCCCACTCACTTGTCATGCTTGAAGGGCCTGAGCAGCCTTGGCTACCACATCCTTTTGCACACCCCCTCAATTCCCTCACTGGATGTCCTTGAAGATGTTTGCCTCATCCCCTTGGACCATAATCCCCTCTAGAGCACAAATGGCAAAGAGCTCAGGTTTGAGGAGGATGATGTTGTTTTTATCACCTGCCCCAGTGCCATGGTCAGCTCACCTAGATAATGCATCTGGCTTGCCCATGCTCTGTCCAGGATTGTGGTGCAGTGGGAAGTCAAAGTTAGCCAGATACAAGGACCATCAAGCTTGGCCTCAATTAAGCTTCTTTGCCATATGAAAGTAGTCCAGGTTCTTGTGATCTGTCCAGACTTCAAACTTGTGCCATGCACCCTCAAGGAAGTGCTGCCATTCTTCAAAGGACCAAATTATGGCAAGCATCTCCTTGTCATGGATCTCATAGTTCCATTCTACTGCATTAAGGCTCTTTGAGTAGAAGGCTACAACATGCCACTTGCCATCCTTTCTGAAGTGCTGAGAGAGAATTCCTTCCATGGCAAAGTCAGAGCTATCAGTTTCAACACAGAAGGAAGAGTCATTGTCAGGGAGTAGGAGGATAGGCTTATAGGTCACAGCTTGCTTGAGGGTGTCAAAGGTAACTTGCTGCAAAGACTTCCATTGCCATGCAGTGTCCTTGACAGTGAGGTCAAAAAGTGGGCAGGCATGCTGAGAGAAGTCCTGGATAAACCTCCAGTACAAGTTAAGAAAACCTAGAAAGGCCTGGACTTCCTTCTTGTTTTTTTGGCTTGGGCCACTCTGCCACACCTGCTACTTTAACAGGATCCATCTCTGCCATTCCATGAGGGATAATCAGACCTAGGTACTTGACCTTGGTCTGCTCAAACTTGCACTTCTCAGGCTTAAGATAGAGCTGGTGTTGGTGGAGGCATTCCAAAACAATGTGTGTGATCTGACAGTATTCCTCTAGCATCTTGGTGTAGATGAGGATATTGTCAAGATACACTCAAACAACACCCTCCACGATCAGATCATGGAAGATGTCATTCATCATTGTCTGAAAAGTGGCTGGATTACTAGTGAGGCCAAAGAACATCATGAGAGATTCAAAGAGTCTGCAATTGGTTCTGAATGCTGCCTTCCACTCATCTCCTTCTTTGATGTGCACATTGTTGTAGCCCCAACAGACATCCAACTTAGTGAAGCAACATGCACCTCAAAGGTTGTTGACCAGTTCAAAGATGAGTGGCAGGGGGTAGCAGTTCTTTACTGTCATCACATTCAGGACTTGATAATCCTCAACCAGACAAAGAGACCCATCTTTCTTCTTGATGAAAAAGACTGGGGAGGCCATTGGAGACTTAGAGGGTCATATTCTGCCAGAGCTAAGGTTCTTCTGCAGGAACACATCCAGTTCATCCTGCTCATGGGGTGTGAGTGGATAGACCTTGCAACTGGAGAGTTCTGCATCAGGTATCAGCTCAATGGCATAGTCCCATTGCTTGCCCTCTGGGAGTGAATCAAATGACACCTTGGAGAATACATCCTCAAAGTCATGTAGATGATAAGGAACTGTGCTACAGAAGGGTTTGGGCTGGGAATTTGCTGCAAATGCCTCAGCTAGTTGTTGAGAAGTTGTCTGACTAGCCCTGATCTCTGCTACCATGGAAGGAGGGCAGAGCATTGTGGCATAGATCCTATCACCTACCTCAATGGCCTAGTCTGGAGACTCTGGGTCTGGAGTGCCAGCAAAGTCCCCTTCACATCCACCTTCCTCCTGAAGTTTACATCCAACACCTTGTACATCTTTGTAGGGGGCCACCCTATGAGGGAATGCTAGAGGGGGGGGGGGGGGGGGTCCAAGAGGTTGAGATCAGCAAAAGGGAGATGCCCTGCATGACAAGCACACATGGCAGCATGCTCAACAATTTTTGCTCTATGCTCCTTGCAGGTCTCCTTGGCACAGGTCTGGCAGCAATGGGGACAATGGCTCATCTTCACCTTGCCCTTGGTCCAGTCAATCTCAGGATTATGTTCATATAACAAGATGAACCCTAAGATCATATCCTGCTTCCCCAAACTAATGACAGCAAAAGCAGCATGTTCTGAGTGGTCCTAATAATGAAGCACTAGACCCACTATGGAGCAAATGCAGCCAGCTTCATTGGGGATGCCATCAACATTGTATATAGATATAGGACAAGAGAGGGGGCAGGTGGTGAGATGGTGTCATTGCACATAGTCTGCATTGAGGAAGAGGCCTGTTGCTTTACTGTCAAGCAGGGCAATCATACTTTGGATCTGCTGGGTGTCAGTTGTCTCAATTTCCACTTGTAGCTCTAAGGAATTGACAGAGGGGGTAGAAGCAGTGATGTAGCAACAGGAAAGACAATGTTCCCATGCAGGAATCCAAGTGCATGAGCTAGGAGGTGTAGTCCCAGCTGAGACTTTAGCTGGGAGGGGGATTTGTATGTCTGAGGGGAGGCTTGTTGTTTTGGCCATGGTATCAATGACAGCAATAGATACATTTGACTCTATGGACAGGGAAGTGAAACAATCAGCACCAGGCAACTGTAAGGGGATGGTCCCCTTAGGACTGTTTGACTCTATTCCAGGCTTAGTCCAAGGATGATCCACCATTCTAGCTCATTTAACATACCACCTGTCATGCTCTACACCCTTCTGTCTCCATTAGTCACCTTTCATGAATCACATGCTTGGACCTTACTCAGTATAGATTAATTGTTAGCCTAGCTTCCATACATACTGCTGACAGATGAAGTAGTTATGTTAGTCATCATTTCTAACAATGTTGTCAGGGGACTACCCTTTCCAACCTCCTACCCTTTCTGACACTGACTCTCCTTGGCCATTTCTGCTTCCCTGAGGCTCATTCAATGACTCTGGGGCATTCTACAGGTCTCTGGAGATGTCCAGAGACCCCCAGAACTTTCTGTGATCCATCATTGCATACTTCAGCTAACTCTGGTCACCTACACAGTTGTTCCCATGCCTCTGCCACCCCCTGATGTGCCACACTGAGCAGAGGAGATCCTTAGACTTGTTCTCTTTGGATTCCCCTCTGCTAGGTGATTAGTCTACTATTTGTATTATCTATTACATATCTAATACACTTTGGATTCCCCTCTGCTAGCTGCATGATTTAGCTTTCACTTCTGGAGGTCCCCCTTACAAATGTAGTATATAGGATGGTCTGCAGGATAGAATATCCTCAGACCAAACAATAGCAGTGTTTCCCAGGTCTATCCACCAAAGTGACCATAAGCCACCTTAGTGACATCTGACTCCCTTTGGCATCTGCCTCAACCCTCACTCACCTCTAGCCTGTGTTAGCACTTGCTAGACACTTGCTTGTCTCTCAACACTGAATAGGAGTATTTCACATTGTCAAGTGTTTCCTTATAGCAATGGGGGCATATAGGTCATCCATTGCTTCTCTAAAAAACCCTCCTCTGGCTCTACTGATACTACTTTTGACTCATGGGCAACCTCAGTGGGCAGAGTAGGCAGGAGAGCATCTGGAGAGGGGGCTCCTGCCACATCCTGGGCTGCTAGGAGCTGGGCAAGCAGCTCCTCTTGCTCTGAGGAAGAGAGGTAGTGCACTTCCAACCCTTGAGGACAATAACAGGCAAATTGGTCACCCTTTTCACAACATTGACACAGCAAGGGGGTGGAGGACCACTGACAGGAGGCATCAACATTCATAGGGGCTCCCTGGGGTAGAGGGCATGGGGAGACAGCTGGAGGAGCATAGAAAGGAGTGATATAAGAAGGAATAGGAAGGATTATGCCCGCTTGAGGGCCAGCCAGAGAACAAAAAGGAATGAAAGGATGTTGAATACATCACAGCTCATGCTTGAGCTCCATTGGCTGCCACTGCTCATGTGCCACCTTGTACCAGATGTCTACATGTTTATCATCTGGGCACCCCTCCACCAGATTATCAATACAGTCCATGAGAGAGGAGTGGAGTCCTTCCCAAAAGATGAGGCAGAGCTGCAGACCATCTGGATACCCAGCCTGCTCAACTAGGGCATGGAATGAATCAATGTACTTGTCCAAAGACCACTTTCCTTGACCATACTGATCTTGGCCTCAAGGGGAGAGGGCAGCAGTTCTGGCCACATTGAAGGGGAAGAACTCAGCTTGGAAATCCTTCTCAAACTCTATCCAACTAGCAAAGCTCTCCACTCCTCCTGGGTGCTGGAATATGCACAATGTATAGGTCAAAGCTTGGCCCATCTTCATATACAAAAGAAACCAGGCAATTTTGAAGGTATCAGAGGTGAAGGCTTCACCACTCAGCTGAATATAGGTGATACAAGACTGAAGGAAATGTTCCCCAACCTTATGGTCCCCATCAAATACATCAGAGAGTGCAGGGCAAGGAAGTTTGTAGTGGGGAGCCAAAAGGCCTGAGTTAGGGGCAGAAGCAAACCTTCCTGGAGCTATTGGAGGTGTAGGGGGAGTGGTAGAAGCAAGGGGGAGGCATTCCAGAAGGGTTTGGAGGGAGAGGAACACAGCTTCAGTAGTTTGACATAGTCCAGTGAGTTTGGCAGTGTGGGAGGTAAGGGAGGCTTGGGTAAGTTGAACCTGTGTCTCTAGAGCCAACAAGCAACTCCAGGCTT
>JAGGAV010015713.1:0-27284 GCA_017657295.1 Termitomyces sp. DKA64 | reverse complement strand
ATGTAGTAAGTGGCCTGGGTATGCTAAGCAATGAGTAATCAATATGACAAAAGGAGATATAGAGTCCAGTGTCTACAGTGGGTGACTACTAAGTGATGAGAGTGGAGCAGGGAGAGACAGGCAGCTGGTCTGGTATGTCTGTAAGGCTAGGCCCAAATAGAGTGGAATCCCCATAGAGGGTTGTCCCCTCACACTCTCCCTTCAGCAAGATCTACAACATATTGGAAGTCAAACTCCAAGCCCTCAAAGACTACCTTGACAACATGCTCAGAAAGGGTTTCATCTTACCCTCAATCTCCACTGCCAGAGCCCCAGTTCTCTTTGCCAAGAAGAAGGACAGCTCCCTTCATCTTTGTGTTGATACTGAGGACTCAACAAAGTCACCAAAAAGAGCCAGTACCCTCTCCCTCTGATCAGTGACCTTATTGACCACCTCCACAGTGCTAAGATCTACACCAAGATAGACCTCTGGTCTGGCTACAACAATGTCCAGCTTGCCCTGGGACATGAATGGAAGACTGCCTTCTGCACCTGCTATGGCCTGTTTGAGTATCTAGTGATGCCCTTTGGTATGACCAACTCTCCTGCCACCTTCCAGTACTTTATGAACAACATCTTCCATGACATGAACAACAACCTCATTATTGTGTACCTGGATGACATCCTCATCTACTTGAACTCTTTGAAAGAACACCAGGATCACATCTGACATGTCCTGGAATGACTCTGGAAGTATCATCTCCATGCTAAGCCTGAGAAGTGCTCCTTCCACACCACTGAGGTAGAGCATCTGGAAGTTATTGTCACTCCAGATGGCATATATATGGACTCCACAAAGGTCAAGGCCATCCTCAACTGGCCCCCTCCCCAGAATGCTAAAGAAGTACAGTCCTTCTTGGGTTTTGCTAACTTTGACTGCCAGTTCATTGATAATGACTCTGGCATTACAAAACCCCTCAACTGACTGACCTGGAAGGACACCCCCTGGGACTGGGACAGCAAGTGTCAAAGTGTATTCACCCTCCTGAAGAAGGCCTTCACCTCCACCCCAATCCTCTACCATTTTGACCCCAACCTCCCCATCATACTCAAATATGACACCTCCAACTATGCCATTGCTGGAATACTCTCTCAGATGGGCTCCAACAACAAGGACCTGTAAGGGGACAACCCCTATATGGGGACTCCACTCTATCTGGGCCTAGCCCTATGGACATACCAGACCAGCTGCCTGTCTTTCCCTGCTCTTCTCCCATCACTTAGTAGTCACCCATTGTAGACACTGGACTCTATATCTCCTTTTGTCATATTGATTACTCATTGCTTAGCATACCCAGGCCACTTACTACATACAGTATTAGTCATAGCATAGCCATGGATGTAGTATATAAGCTGGTTGCAAGGATAGAATATCCTTCAACTGATTAATAGCAGCATCTACCAGGTCTGTCCACTTGATCAATTGTGAGCTCCCTAGCATTGTCTGACTCTGTCGCCATGCAGCTTTGATCCCTGCCAGCTGCTTGCCCATGTTAGCACTTGCTTGCCACCCACTTGTCTCTTAGCTCTTGCATTGTGGGATATTGGTATCCCACAGTGTCAAGCATTCCCTCATAGGACCTCTGCCCCATTGCCTTCTACACCTGCTTAATGTTTCCCACAGAGCTCAACTACAACATCTATGACAAGGAGCTCCTTGCAATTGTTGAAGCCTTCTGGCAGTGGAGGGCCTACTTCAAAGCATTCAAATCTACTCAGACCACAACAACCTCCAGTACTTTATGACCACCAAACAGCTCAGTTGATGACAAGCCCAATGATCCAAGACCCTATCCAAGTACAACTTCACCATCCACTACTGCCCTAGATGACTTGGAGCAAAGCCTGACACCCTTGTCTGTCAGGGGACTTCCATGTCCAAACTTCCTATTCCAACCTATGACAACTCACTGCAACCCAATCTTCTTCTCCAAGGCTCATGCTACACTCCTGGGACTTCCTCCAGATTCCCAGAGATCTCTGGAGGTCATTCTCCTTTTTGGGAAACCTCTGGAACTTTCCATATTTCCTCTTCAAGTATTGCCTGAGGGATAGGGTAAGCTCCAGTTGTCTGTACAGTTGTTCTCATGCCTCTGCCACCATTGATGCACTGCACTAAGCAGTGGGGATCCTTAGACTTGTTCTCTTTGGATTCCCCTCTGCTAGGTGATTAGTTACCATTGTATCATTGATTACCATTCCTAATATACTTTGGATTTCCCTCTGCTAGCTGTGTGATTTAGCTGCTGCTCCCAGAGGTCACTCTTACAGCAGAACAAGTCTCTAACTCTGGTCTGGAAGCTCCCTATAGCTCACAAGGAGTCTCTGAGCTCTATTTGTTGCTTCTCCACCAGCTCTATGTCTCAGCTTGCCAATCCAGATAGTCTCTTGGAGGCTCTGGCCCCTCAGGATGAGGCCTGGACTTGCTTGCTACACCTGGAGAACCAGGTGCAAATGACTCAATCTTCTCTCACTCACCATATGACCAAACTTTCCACCCTTTGCCAAATCACTGGCCTTATCTCCCAATCCCTCCAGGCACTGTTAGAGCACCTGCCCCCTATTATCATGCCACCCCCAACAGCCCTGATAGTCCCCCTAGTAGCTCCAGTAAACCTCTAGGTATGGATTCCACACCCTGTGCTCCTGGACATGTACAATGGTGACCACTCCAGCAGAGAGCACTTCCTCTAATCCTGCCTCACCTACATTCACCTCAGCAGGGATGCCTTTGATTCCAATGCATTAAAGATAGCCTGGATACTGTTGTACATGAAGACCAGATGGGCCTCCACCTACATGCTACAGGTGTTTTGGTGCTCTGGAGGTGTTGGGAGTTTTATGAACTGGGCCACCTTTGAGAAGGACTTCTTAGTGGAGGTCTTCCTGATAGATCCTGCCAAATCCACTGTGTTGGCACTGCATGACAGGGAGCAGTATGGACAGGGAAGGTGGATCTTCCAGGCATTGGTTGAGCAGGCAGCATACTCAGATGGCCTTGATTGTGCCTCACATTCCAGGACAGCCTGCACCCCATGTTGATAGAGTGCATTGACAACCTGGCTGAGGGCTGCCTAGCTGATGAGCAAATTGCCTCTTGGTATGAGGTGGCCTGGGATCAGTGGCAGCTCATGGAGGTCTGATGGGAACTATGCCACATGCACCTAACTCACTGCCCCACTCCAGTGGGAAGTCTCCAACACCCTGCTCTCATGATCCCAGCACCAGCCCCTACTCTGGCCATCCCTGCACCATGACCCAACCCCTGCCACCAAGTATCCTCATAGACATAGATGCCACCTGACAGCATTGCCCCACACTGCTGCTATGCTGGAGATGCAAAAAGCTGGGGCACTTTGCACAACACTGCTTGCTGGGCCTCAAGGTGCATTACCTCTTGACTGTCAAGCAGGAGGAACTCCTCCTGCAGCTGCTGGCTTGAAAGACACTGCCAGAGTTCTGTCACCAGATGACCTGGCACTGGAGTTGACCCTGGAGGACAGTGGCACTTGTGGCCCCCTCCCAGGCCTGGAGGAGGATTTTTAGTCAAGTGACAGATGAGGTGTATGCCTCCATTGCTGGATACTAACAGGTTCACATGTCTGTTGTTAGAAAATGAAATTGTCCTTCCTGACATTAATCACTTTAAGATAGAAGAACCTCAGTTCCCCCCTCCAGATATACAAACACCAACTCTGGCAAGCCAAGCTTCCCAACCACTGGTTAGACTATGCCCACACTACTCCACCTGAGAATGCTGACTGCCCCAGCAGTACATAGTGGCCTTGAGTCCTTCCACCAACTCATTGTGCCTTGACATGGAAATTGAGACCATGGACACCCAGCAAACCTGTGGGGTCACTGCCCTCCTGGATAGCAGAGCAACAGGGCTGTTTCTGGACTTGGAGTTTGTGAAGTGCCATGGCCTGACCATGCAGCCACTTTCCAAACCCATTCTGGTGTCCAATATTGATGGGATGCCCAATTAAGCATGTGCCATCAGCTCCATGGTAGATCTCATCCTCTGCTACTGACACTTTTTGGCAGACTCTGATGCTTTTTTGGCAGACTCTGATGCTTTTTCAGCAGACCCCAATGCTCCTTGCAGTATGCCCCATTACCATCCTATCCTCCACTGAGAACCTAGTAACCTCAATACTTCTTCTGGCCCATATCATGCATCACAGATCTGTGGTCAAGGTATCACTGCAACCCAGTCACCAGATTGGAACTGACACCCATCAGACCCATGCAGCCCTGATAAGCCTCAACCTTAGACCCACAGTCTCAGAGGGGGTCCCTTATCAGTATTTAGGCTGTAGAGTGATATCTGCTAGAGTAGTCTTGAAATTACTTATATTTGTGCCCTGTTTTCATCTTGTTATTCCAGTCTCTCTGTTTCTTTCTTATATCAATCTCATTTTGCTTTTGTTCTTGTCTCGTGCCCATATTGTCTTGTCTTGTCTTGCCCAACCTTCTTGTCTTGTCTTGTCTCATCTCTTTCCTTTTTTGTCTCATGTGCATGTCTTGTCTCAACTTTATTCCTTTTCATCTCTGGCCTCTGTTTCATCTCTTTGTTCCAGTACCTTTCCCCACAACCCTGCATTCTTGCTCAGACCCCATTCCAAGTTGTCCATAAGGTCCAATCACTCCATACCTGACTTCCCTTTAACCCCCAGTCCTGCTCCCTTCACTTGCACAAACCAGATATCCCTGCTTTCTTGATAGCTGCCCCCAAAACTCAGTACCTTGCTTCCTGGCACATGCCCTTTGCTTGTGCCATCTCACACCCCTCACTGGAGTTCCCCAGTCTTACTTGGACTTCTCCCTGGATCCTGTATCATCAGTTCCCCTTATTCAGAGCCTACCAGAGCACAGATTATATGTATAAGACATCATGTCTGCCTAGTAAGGACTTTCCCAGTGGATCTGTGCCCCCATGATCAGCAGAACCTGACACAGATCACTTCCACCTGTCCCAGATCATTCACCACAATGCATGAGCAATTTTTCTACAGCTATATGGCTGGGTTCTTGATTCAAGAGTACCCTCACTAGCTGAACATCAATGGAGCTACAATGACAATGCCAGCCAAGAGGTCTGCATTGAGCATTGGGATATGTATAGAACACCATGTTCATGATAGTACTTGAAACCTGATAATCCATGGTTTTCTGGACTCTTACTATTGTTGATGTGATCCTTTGTCACCTAGCTGTCATGCAGTGACAACCACAAAGACAGCCAGATAGAGTAGCATTGCCAATAGGATTCTATGTGTAATATTAGAGGTAAGTTGTAATTGTTCCCAGTTACTGATTTCTAGTGCTAAGAACTTCTAACAGTTAAACAGGTAGCTGTATATGCTATTGGCAAAAAATAGTGGTAGTGGTCAATTAGAAGGTGAGGTGTAAGCAACTGCTTCGGTAAACCCAGAGCACATCAGAGGGGTGGCTGATAACAGGAAGTAAAGAGGATATGCATGCATAGCATGAACTGAAAGTGCTAGTGGTAATCTGATAGAAGTTTAATGACAAACAATAAAGTACTCATAAGTGGTACTTCTTTTGGTAATATGATCTGAAACAGTAAAGACACTAGCAGCTTAATGCCAGGTTGAGCAACAAATGAAGCTGCAGATGAGCTCTTAGCAGTCTAGCAGTACTGGTGTAGACATTAAGATTTATTGAAGTGGGATTCTCTGTTATGTACATGGTATTGATATAGTGCAGTATTTATACCTTAAGTGGGGCAGCTGCTAGGGTAATAGGTAATTAGTGAAGTCCATCAAGTCTTTGCAAGAAATGCACTGTGTGGCTAGTGGCTGCCACTACACATCTTGATATGAGCACTGCCCTATCAAGTTGGCTGGAGGCTGTTATGTTCCTTACAGATTTTGAAGTTTGTTGTGGGTCCCAAAGTATGATTTTGTGTTGTTAGGCCACAGTCACCTGATATGTTGTCCTCATGATTTGGGGAACTGCTTGTATATGCATCTGTGTGGCTACTGTCATGATTTCTGCATGACTGCTAGATAAGATAAAATAAGTACAGATCTTTGGCTGTTGTCTGCAGATAGCAATGTTGCAGGCTTATCATCATGCAGATTCCCTTGACCTTGAAATGCTGTTGATAGAAGAGGACAGGGATCTGGGCTTTGAGATCTCAAGAAACATGCCTTCGAGGCATGTCTATGTGGTTTATTGTCAAGGTGCGTGCCAAAATGCCAATCTGGCTAAGCCATTTCAAACATGGCCAAAGTCACCAAAAATCTCAAACATGATTCCGTATAATTATGAAAATGGCTGTAACATCTAAGTTGAAAAAAAAAATTGAACAACTGGCATAAGAAATCAACATATGGCATGTATATGCAAGATCAAAACAAAAAGATCATGACAAGAGTGAGACTTGAACTCACGCTATCACCCGTTGAGGGTGGTTGAATCCCACTTGTGGGAATCCCACTTTTCGTGGTTATGTTTACTATGGAGATTGAATGACTGGGAGTTGCCAGAGCCTCATCACCTCCGAGTAATGGGTCAGTGTTGTTGTAACGTGGTATGCTCTAATGGGACAGGTAGTCCAACTGGTTCGTCGTGTGCAATTCCGGCGTGTTCCATTTTAGGCAGAACCGTTACAGTAATTTTGTCAAAATAAGGTTTGATTTGGTGATTTTGTGGATGGTGGGCAAGATGTATTTTTTGATAGGTTTGCTCAGGGTAGCCCGCCGGTAAATATGTACTGAGCGCAACCTAGAAGCGTTGAATATATTAATGGATAATAAAGTTCTTGAAAGGCATTCAGACCATGGTTGATGCCAGACAGTCGTGCTCGGCATCATTTCTCTGGAACTTTTAACATCTGCAATTCCCACATCATAGGAATGGCTCCATAAACCCATCAATAGTATTAGATAGCATCAGGATAACCGCTAGTAACCGCAAAATACTGACAGTTTAGGCCCTGATCATGTTCTGAATTTCTATCGATTTAAATCAATATGTACTATCAGTCTTCACCTCCAGACTCCTCATCCACCAGGATGGGCGGCCAAACTGTCTCAACCTCATCGTCCCCTTCCGTAGCATGCTCTTCATCTGACGCTTGATTCCGCCGAGGTCGAATACCGGCCTCTTGAAGGATACGTACAGTTGCCCAGAACATAGCCTCGGCAGATGTAGCAGCTGCATCCGGCAGGTCTGGAAGAGGGTACGCGGAAGCGAGAGGAGTGGGCACGATATACGTATGGAGCTGATCACTAGAGTTTTTTGGCACAGGTAGTGAGGAAGCTGGATCAGGATGTTCAATGTAGAATGCTGTAAACAGTGGTTGAAGTGATACGCCTTCCGACGGCAATGGAGCAGCCGGACCTGACGGAGACGGCGGCGAACTTAGCTGTACCACGGAGGTTGAGGGTGTCGGCTCTGTTAGAGCAAGCATTGCATCAAGGTATGGTCGCAAGATCTCTTGAGCAGACGTGGACTCAAGTGGAGACGTCGAAAGAGGAAGGGTGATATATAATATCCCTGGCCTAATCGTCAGCGGAGATCTGAACGATATAAGTGAAAGAGAACGAACATTTCCCTCTTGGTGTCGACATAGTGCCTTCACCTGTTACAAGAACTGTTGCTGCTGTAGTTGTTGAACCACCAGTGACAGAAGACGGAGGGAATACTATGACACCAGCATCAAGTGGAGCTGGTGTTTCTAGAGAAGTAGGCAGACCTGGACTCATTGAGACTTCATCCTCATCTTCTCCCGGCGAAGATGTGTTGGTAGGAGGGAATATGATTCCCTGTTCGATGATTGCGATACCTCTGGCGACGGAGAATGAAGACGAAAAGTTAACCGAAGAATTAGAATCCCCGAGGAGCTTAGTAAGGTGTGAAAGATGCGGCGGCACATGTGAAGCAGATGATATAACAACGTGAGAGGTCAATGTATCCGGAAAGTCGTCCAATGTCAGAGAGTAGCGGTAAGTTGGTTGATCAGCATCAGATGATGCGTTTTTGTCGGAAGAATTAGATGAAGAATGAGTGATCGAAGTGATACGCCTCCCGAGAATATAGACTCCTCCAGAGACAGCAGAAGCACGGCAAAATCCTTGCGCAATCTCTCCCGTACCTCCATAATGTCCAACAAGAAATGGCGATGGGCCATATCTACCAATTGAGCGAAGATATCGCCGTATGCGATGCAAAACCGGTATAGCAGGTTCTAAGAGTACGTTAAAGCCACTGAACACTTCGAAACATATGACTTACCTGTGGGATTGGAGCAGAATGCCAGGGCAAAGACAAGAGCTGAATGAAGATCATCTTTTAGAGAGAATACATCGGATAAGAAATCAGCAAAGGACATGTTATCTGTGCCTTCGAACTCTTTCTCGTTTTCAAATTCCCCCGCAGCAAATTTAAGGAATCGCATTAGACGTCGTTTGTCAATGAGAGAAATATCCTTGCTCTTGAACACGTCCTCTTTCGATCCCGGTACACTCTTAATGGTCCCCGATTTGTAGACTCCGACGCGTTCTAAGAGACGAAAACCTCCGTATTTGGCCACACCAGAAGAAACCAAAGAGGATATTACGGGACCAACAGACGGTATGATGGATGGTGACAAACAGATGGAGTATTGTCGTGTCTGAGACGGTATTCGGGCTGAGCGGGAGACGGAGGTGTACTTGGGTTTTTGTGATGTTGCCATGGTGTCGACCCAGTGCGCAAGCTCATCGAGGAATATACTAGCTTCATTACCACCATAGTAAGAATTTTCATCAACATGCGCAACTTTGAAGCCGGTCTTGGAAAGAGCGCTGAACAAGTGCGTTACATCAGACCATAGATCGTAGTCTGGAATGACGTTTGGACTTACGCTGCAGCAATTGACTCGGAAAGGCCAGTCCCTATGATAACAACGTCAAATTTTCCGTCCTCCATGCGTTAGCAATCGCTGAGAAACTAGCAGTGGATGAAAAGGGTCGATTCGTTGACCCGCGCTTACGGCCGCCCAGTCACAAGTCGGGGTTTTAGCAAGCATTTCTGGCAATGATCTTACATCACTCATATTATCACGCATTGCAATCTGCATCCAGACTGTGTTAGGAGTGCCTGACGCGGCCAATTTCACATCGTTTCTACCTCTTTACCTTCCTCCGTCGATCGGATGTTGTAATGAATTTCTTTACACAAAGTCTTTCTCGTGACGTAAGCTCAACAGACTCGAGATTGTTTTTCATTTCTTCGATACGCTGGCACTTACGTGATCTTCATGGTCCGCTTTACGCAAACCATCTTCTAGCCAACGAGAACGTGCCCGCCGTCGTGCTGAACTGCAACAAGCACAAGACGAGTCTCTTAGCAATTTCTACGAGCAGTGAGAGTTGGAAGCAGGGGAACTCCGACGTCAGCCGTCTACCAAATGTCCAGGACGTGTCAGAAGGAGAACTGAAAAAGACCTAGATTCTAATGTGTGTATTTTGGTAACCTATAACAATTGGATCCTAATTATTATCCGTCGGCAGAGTAACAATATAAATGAAGCCTTTTTAGCATTTTCTGAGCCCGAGACTGAGCAACATATCATTGAGCTGGAAAAACAACTACCTGACAGGTCCTATGTGTCATCCTTCGAAACAACCCCAACTTCCAGACCGAATGCCGAAGTCATTCCTGGACTTGATTCTATAGTCAACCAACTTTGGCTCAGAGCACAAGTCATTGAGGCTAGCATCTCTTGAGAAAAGCAATATGAAACTTGATGATATTCAATGGCTACGAGAAGCTCCATCGCAATCAGTCATCGATATAAGTGATCGACACTCTCAAAGTTCTTCGAACCTTTATTGCCACCACAAATGCATTTGAAGAGACATACATGTACAATGGTGTCTCAATCTGCACAGCCACAACTACCTGTGGACTCAACTGCTCCCGCACTGCCGACTTCGACATCTCAATCTGATTCTATGCTACCGCCATCGTCTGGACAAATGCTGTACCCAGCCTCGACACTACAACTTACACAGACGACTCTGCCGTCCGCGTCACCCTTTACATCTTACGCGCCTGTTGATCCTCAAGGTTTTTTTCAACTGATTTGACAAGCATACATCTAACTATTCAGTATACTTCAACTTGGTGACTTCCCTACTTTTCCCCATTCATAATACCTCTGCAGGTGCAACTCGACCCAGCAAGAAGACAAAATCAATATCTTTGGCAGTCATAGGCGCTGGATATATAGATAAGTGATTGTCGAACACATTAATGAACAGAACTGGCCGTTCCTCAGGAATGTCGCTATGAAAGATGGGCTTGGGTTTCATCCATGTGCCACAAAGCCTGATTTTGGAGCCTACTTCAGGTCCCTCTCCCCTAAGGCACGGAAGGGACGTTTACAGTACCAATTATCCTACACTTCTCATCCTTCCTTTGGTGTCCTGCAGGCATTCGAAGCCGAAGCGAAGAACGCGGTTCATTTGCCGGTCGGTATTGTTCTTGAACGTTGCCTAACCCCTCGGTTCCATCCTCCGAAGAAGCTTGCAAACACGTTGAAACAAGCCGTCGAGAAGTTATCGGTATCTAATATTCTGCTGAGGTTTCTGGAGCTGAAAGGCAAATCAATGAACATGTGGAGCTTCGAAGCTATGTTGCTACCGAGTGACCCGGTAACGGGTTTGGATATGACAGTTTTCGTGGGATCGGTTGCATTTCTATGCGTGCGTGCGATGGGTTTTGTAAGGGAGCGAGGACGCGACAGGGGAGGAAGCATAGTAGAAATGGATCTAATGTGTCGTGTATAGTAGTGAATTTATAGGGATCATATCTATGCATTTTTAATGTTGACGATGCAAGATAAAACCAAAAGAATGTCAGTTTTCTAAAGACGACATAGATATTGATCCAACGTTTTTACATTTCAATACATTATCCTGCGCGGTACGCGTCAAACGTATTATCAATGCAAATGTTTCCTAATAACGTGACTTTTGTCTTGAAGATCTGTCATAATCATGATCGCCAAGATCTGATCACATGACCAGTTTAACCGGCCCTAAGCACAACTTTTTTGCAAAAATTTCTATTTACAAAGTAGCAGTATAACTCTCCCTACACCTCCTTCACGAAATGGCCAAATCAGACAAGAAGGCTGACAAAAAAGCTAAGGCTGCTGCCCTCAAGGTCGATAAGAAGGCCTCTTCCGAAAAGCCTGCTGCCAAGGCCAAGGAGGTCGTTACTAAAGTGGAGGTAAATTCTCTGTATGTTTACGACTCTACAACTCCCACTGATTTTGTCATGTACAGAAGAAGAAGAGTAAAGAAAAGGCTCCGGTGAAGCCCGTCAAGAAGCCAGAAACCAGTGATGAGGAGTCGTCCGACAGTGTGGAGACTAAACCTGTAAATGGCAAGGTGTGTGCGCTTCGTATCGTTTGACCAGGTATATTGAAGTATCGTTTCTTTTAGGGTAAGAAAGTTTCTTCGGACGAAAGCAGTGAATCGTCATCGGAGGACGAAAAGCCTAAAGCCGCTCAGGTCAAGGCGACACCCGCGAAAGCTGCACCCGCTGCCGATTCGGACTCTGACTCTGACGACTCAAGTGACGAGGAGCCTGCACCCAAGAAAACGCCTGCTTCTAAAAAGATTACACCTGCATCTAAAAAAGCTGCGCTCGCGCCCCCACCTTCTGCAAAGAAGACCGTTCCCACACCTAGTGCCAAGAAGGCCGCCCCTACGCCTGCTACGAAAAAAGCTGCTCCCGTGCCTGCCACAAAGAAGGCCGACTCGTCCGATGATCCTTCTGAAGAGTCGAGTGACGAAGAGCCCGCACCCAAAAAGAGTGAGCCCGCACCGAAGAAGAGCACCCCTACTGCTGCTGCCAAAAAGGACTCATCCTCTGAGGAGTCTTCTGAAGAAGAGTCTAGCGAGGAAGAGGCCGCACCGAAGAAAGCTTCGGCAGCTGCTCCTCAGAAAGACGATTCATCTGATGATTCCGACTCAGACTCGAGTGACGACGAATCCGCACCTAAAAAAAGCGCCTCCGCTGCTTTCAAAAAGGACGTTTCATCTGATGCCTCCGACGATTCTGACGACTCTTCACAAAATGAGGCGCCTAAAGCCAAGGCTGCTGCTGCCGCCAAGAAAGTTGAAAGCAGTGATTCGGATTCTTCGGATGACAGCGATGAGGATGGTGATGTCGAGATGGACGATGGAACAGCTGCAGAGCCAGCCAAGTCAGGTCAGCTTGTCGTCCTTTGGAATAGTTTGAATATTTGATTGACTAATCGTTTACCTTTTCGCGTGCTGCAGGCAAGCGTAAGGCCGAGGACTCTGCTCCTGCACCACCGAAAAAGCTCAAGCTTGCTGACGGTGGTGCTGCTCCTGCCCCCACGGCAGATGGCGCCGAGGAATCAAAATCTATCTTTGTTGGACGTCTATCATGGAATGTCGACAATGACATGCTTGCAGCTGCATTCGCGGAGTGTGGTGAGGTTGTTTCAGCTACTGTTCAAATGGACAGAACAACTGGTAAATCCCGTGGTTTCGGATACGTCCATTTCGCGACGGCCGATGCCGTCGAAAAGGCACTTGCAATGAACGGACAGGAGATTGATGGTCGCCCAGTGAACATTGACCGTAGTACGCAACTCGACAAGTCCCAAGCGCGGGAGAAACGTGCCAAGGCGTTTGGCGACCAGACAAGTCCCCCGAGCAGCACGCTCTTCGTTGGCAATTTGAGCTTCGGCGTCAACGAAGACACTATCTGGACATTCTTCAATGAGTACGGAGTCAAGAGCGTACGACTGCCTACCGATCGTGATACCGGGCGTCCCAAGGGCTTCGGATATGTTGAGTTTGAGGACATCGAGGGTGCCAAGAAGGCCTTCGAGGCCCAGAATGGTGCAGAGATTGAGGGTCGCGCTATCCGTCTCGACTTTTCACAACCAAGAGACAATTTTGGTGGTGGATCGGGCGGTCGTGGTCGTGGTGGAGACCGTGGTGGCCGTGGTCGGGGTGGCTTTGACCGTGGAGGAGGACGAGGACGTGGCGGTGGTCGCGGCCGCGGTGCTCCCCGTGGCGGTGGCGCACGCTCTGGTGGTATCGCTGCCTTTGAAGGCAAGAAGACCACCTTCTGATCGCGTACTAGTACTTTTTTCTTGTTCTAATCTCATTCTCACATTAGGATTGTTCCGTGCTTATCATAGTTCCATCTTGTCTATCAGCTGTGCTTTCGATTTATGGTTTTGAGGTTTGACATTGTTTCCGTCAGAGACCTCGAACAGTAGCAGGAATCATAATAGTTTGTACATTGGACGTAATAGACAATGTGTCTAAGATCGGTACTAAGTGGACCATTCACGCATGGCTTGCTCGATCTCAGCAAACAGTTCCAGAATCATAGGATGATGAAGACTAAAATCAGGACCAGAAATCAACCGTATCGAAGACTGAGAGTTCGAATCATCACCATGAAGTCTAGGGGCTGATGAACCTACATCGATGAAACCAAGAGCGTTTCCTGTACGAACTGTTGGAAATGTATTGAACTTGCTGGGGTCGACTGGAATAGATGACCGAAGGGGAAAAGCCCGCGAATGATGAGATTCGTCACAAAGTTGCACAAAAGTCTCGTCAGACGACAAGTCAGGTCGTTCGACAGCAGGGACATAAAGAGACTGTGTATAAATGGCGTGCCTTCTGACAGAGTCCTTCTTCACCAGACTGGGACGATCGGGCCGTTGCACATGCTCAGTGGAAATAGCATGGCCTGAGCTGTGCTTATGGTCGACGGAGTTCGTACGCTTACGACAGCTAGTTACACGGGGGAGAGGGTTCGCTTTCAAGTCAATGTCTAGATTCGGCTTCACGCGGAGGTTTCCAAGACTAGGCGATTTGAAATGAAACTTGTTTTGATTAGGCATCGTCTTCGTTGAAACGTTAGAGCACTGTTCACTAGTAGGCTGTTTAATTCGTTCCCCAAGTGGCTGACTGTCAAGACGAATGCCAGATGCAACATGAGTATCGAGAGATATAGACATCTCCAGGGAAGAAACGCCCCGGGCGGGTATGTTTTTGTTCCGTTCGGAGAGTATTGCGGGTCGCTCCGGTGTGATGGTCTTCACGAGATGGTTTTGAAGCAGGCTTGATGGCGCTGGATCATTCTCGCTGATGCGGTCCTTCCAAGGATGTAGGGTAGCTTGAACTATTCCTTGTCCTCTAATAGACGGTTCCCAGGAAGACTTCTGGTCGGCGGAGTACTTGCCAGCGTCGCGAAGGGGTACAACTTGGAATCTGTGCGGATCACGATCACGTATAGCAATGCGTGTCTTCATCTTCAAACGCTCGACGCTGTCCAGTTTGTTAGGAGAGGACAGCGTAGGTGTCGCCAGGGCTTCTGGTGAGGGAAGCTGGAGCATTGGAGGAAGACGGGGAAGCGGTCCCCCTGCATTGCTTCTTTCACGCATGGCAGTGAGAAGGGCATCCCCAAATTCAGGAGAGACGGTCCACTTGTGTTCAGACTGTATAGGCCGTGAAGACAACGGAGTGGTTAAGTCAGCCATGCCGAGCACGACGTGTGCGTGAAAGTTGGCAGAAAGTTATGGATGGACTATTCTTGTGCCAACAATGATCAAATGAACGTAAGGATGGCAAACGAACTTGTGTCTTTCGCTCCTTTGAAACCAGACTGAGTATGCCAGTGTTCATCACGAATATTAGGCTAGGAATGCGACTCAATGCTATCCAACCGATGACAGATACCATCCTCTACAGTAGTGATTATGCTTGAAGAATATCCCCGACTGAATCACATTCATTATTTAGATCCAAAAGAACAACAGAGCTACTATCACTGGCGGGTGGTAACCTTCTGGTAAAAATTCCACTCTACATCCTCTCCAATGGTCGGATACTCAACAACCTCATTGCCGCCCCCAATACATCCTTCGCACATTCATACATATACAACCTCGCCCGCGCCTTCTCCGTGTCCTCCTCTCCCTTCACAATAACCGTCTCCCACGCGCTCGAAATTGCATGGCTTAGCCTGAAGGCAAATGTCACAATTCCGCTCGCCTCGTGCGTCCTTAAAGCCGTCTTAATCACGTCCGGGTATGAGCCCAGAAGGAACGCAATTTCACGCGCGTGCGGTATGGAAGCAAGGGACTCGGTTTTGATGAGTTCGGGGCTGGGTAGAGGGAGTAGTTGTGGGTTTTTGCGGCCGATGGAGGCAAGGCGGACGTGGGCGTATTGCAGGTAGGGACCTGTGTCACCTTCAAAGGAGAGCATGCGGGACCAATCGAAGGTATAGTTGTTTATCCTGCAATTTATCATCATGATTTCTCTTTAGAAAAAATGGAGTTGGTGAGGAAGAGCTAGCCCACCGCTTAGCAGCCATATCTTGAATCTTGACACCTGTGATACCAATCTCACGGGCTGTGGTCTCTGGGTCCTCAACGGCTGCGAACTTCTCCTCATTCTGCTTCATCTGGTTATACATAACCTCTGCGGCCTCCTTGATAATCTGATCGAGGAAGACGACGGTTCCTTTACGCGTGCTCATGCCCTGCACAAGACCATAATTGATGTGCTGTAGCGTCTTGGCCCACGGGAATTCCATGAGCTCGAGGACCTTGAAGAATTGCGCGAGGTGCAGATCCTGTTGCGAGGACACGACGTAGATCATCTTATCGAATTTATACTTCTCGTATCGCTCGATGGCACCGCCAATATCTCGTGTCAGGTAGATCGAGCTACCGTCTACGAATCCAAGTTAATCATCATATCGTGAAATGGATATCTTTTCCCCACCTTTCTTCCTAACGACAGCTGACTGAAGTTTCCACTTCGTAAGATCCACAATCTTCGCGCCTTCTGCATCGCTGATCAGCCCCATCTCGTTCAGTCTCTCCAGTGCCCTATCCTGCCATTCCTTCCCAACCATACTCTCTCCATTATACACATCAAAATGTACATTCAGACGATCGTATTGTTCCTCATACTTCTTGACACTAAGCTCTCGCCAGACGCGCCAGTTCTTTAGTGCAGACTCGTCACCGTCTTCCATACGCTTGAACCATTGAGCGGCCTCGGTTTTGACGTTGGGATCGGCCTCAGCGTCCTTGTTCACCTTGACGTACACGTCGAATAGGTGCTTGATCGCGTCTTTTTCGAGCTCTTCTTGTGAGCCATACTTTTCGAATCCAGTCGCGATGAGGCCGAACTAAGCGAGGATATCAGTAACCTTCTCAAACGACGGTCTCATCTCGAAGCACCTGTGTTCCCCAATCTCCAAGATAATTCATCCTGATGACTTCCCACCCACACGACTCATACAAATTCGACAGGAAGGCGCCGATGATAGTACTCCGCAGGTGGCCGACGTGGAAAGACTTGGCGATATTAGGACTTGAATACTCAATAATGACTTTCTTCCCCTTTCCAGACGTGTTCGTACCGTACTCCGGCTTTTTGGACTCGGCAAAGTGTGTTCGCGCATGCACCTGGTCAAGAACACGGCGAACAAGAGACTCGGAGTTGAGCTGGAAGTGCAGGAACGCCTTGTCGTGCGTTACTGATGATACCCACTCGTCTGGTTCGAACTGTAGCCATGTCAGGAGATAGTCCACGTTAATACAAAGTGAAGACATACTTTACTGATTACCTTGGCCGCAAGCTCATCCACCTTCCCAGGTAGCTTGAACCGCGGCAACGCAATGGTAAAATCTACTCCTTTCTTTCCATAGTCGACGCCCGAGTATGCCTGCTCTATCGTCAAAGGAAGGGCCTCGGACACCTTCTTGGCAATGGCCGTCCGGAAGGAGTCAAAAATGCATGTTGATGAGTCGGTGTCATGAACAACGGGAAGGACAGAAGACGCCATAAATCTTCGTGTATTTTTAAGGAGAGGGCGCAGGGAACCAAGTGACCGCTTGAGAGGGAAATAAAAAGCCAGGACGAGAACGAAAGACGGTGATTGACTCGATAAGATTTTTTGTGGTCACGGGGGCCGAGGAAATGTTGATCGGCTCGGAGGTGATTGCACACCCGTCCTCACGTTTACCTCTACGCAATCCACTGCCGACCCCGAAACATATTGAATGACTATTGATTTCTAGCCTACGTTCACAGAGGTAGCGCAACATATACGTAGAGCTTCAGTCACTAGAGTAGAGCCCGACATAGGGCAAGGCCCCAGCGGGTAATGGAAATAATCAAAAAATCAAAAACAGAGGTAGCGTGCTAGATTTTGGGACTTGCAGCTCGTCACCCGATTAAGATTACAATATTGGAGGGAAGCCCGAAGACGATGAGTAGTAAAGGCAGCTGATGCCGGACGATCATGCAAATGCACTCAGCAATTGAGTGACTGCTTTTATCAGATCACAAAGAATATCAAGCTCGTCAGAAAGTTTGAAACAGCCATTTGCGGATCTTTGTAGGAGATTCGGGGGTAGACTAACCTTTGTGCAGCTGTGTGAAGCTCCAAAAAAACTTAAAAGTGCGGATGTTATCCCAGCCCTATGGCAACAAACTAGCATGGACCCCCTATCCACAGTTTCGTCTCTTTGCTCCCTGGCTATGACAATCACCACCTGGACTGATCAATGAGAGAAAAGAAGGAGGCTCTCTCCGAAATAGCGAGAACCGTCTCTACTGTTTATTATATGGCTGAGTTCATACCAAAAAAACACAGCAAACATTGATCTAGAACCCTCGCTTCTTAATGCATTCATGGGACTTGGTGATGTTCTCAGCTGTGTAGAGTTATATGAGTAATTAGACTTCAGTCGCTCCAATAATAAGATAATCGACTGCATTATATTACCTGTAGAGTTATACGAGTGATTAAACTACAGGTTAATCAGTACGTGTGTAGTAAATATATATATATATGTGGCGCTCACCCTCAGTCGCTCCAATGATAAGATAATCGACTGAGGGATCGCTTTTGTTTATCTCGATATAAGTATAGAAAAATATTAAGGTTTGTCTCCAAAGAATAGCAAATACCGATCGGTGTGCCACCCTCTGGTGGCGGTGGAAACCTGTGGTGACATCATAGTGTCGAGGTCTGTGAGTCATTCCTCAACAAGTTGCACAAGGGGACATCTCGCCGTATACGGTAGAAATGGTCGGGGTACCTCAATGTTTAACAGTTACCTTGACTTTTTAATTCCTTCGCGAGTAATCCAACAGCTCGTCCGGGATGAACAGCAACTTTCGCATCAATTGACTATTACCCTCTTCTTCTTTTCCTCTTCGTCATTCATAAGAGAACTTCACTTCCCGGCTGCAACGGCAAGGATAGACCCTGTTTCCTTTCATGCGATACGGAATGAGGGCGTTCTCTGGTGTGATTATGTGGGTGCAAAGGTCAGTTCAATAAGCCCCGAATGACTACCCTAGAGTCTCATTGGACACGAATTCAGGTTTTATTTGCCCAGAGTGACCGATTCTTGGAAGCTTTGAGGTGTCGGGTTGGAAATCAATTGACCGATGCAGCTCGACGTTTCTTTTTGCGTCTCGATGAGTTTAAAATCGGAGGAGTTGCCATATCGACCTTGGAGTATTTTGTCAGCGATGACTCACTTGAACAGGCTGTCAAGAAATTTCAAGTGATCGGTCCAGCCAAATATATTTATTTTTGAAATGTTTAGCATATTTCGTTTCAGATACTAAGCGACCCGTTCCACGGCCATTGAAGAACGACAAGAGACCCCCTCTGTTAGTCTGACTCGACAATAGACCTGAGAATAACTTCGCACTAGTGCAATTTGCGAGACAGGCGAGTGTCTGCGTCCTCGAGTTTCTTTCCACAGCTTTACTGAAGGCATGGATGAAGAAAAATGAAAATCGGGATCAACCTGACGTCTTCGAACAATGCCTGATTGATCACTTCCAAATAGATTTTATAAGATGCAATGACCGTGCTGATAGCGTTCGCTTCATCTCCGACACCGCTCGATATGAACTGATGACCGACGAGTCGTGGGCCAAAGCAATAACTCTTATTTAAATATCACCGCGGAAGAAAATATCGCCTGTTATCTGAGGGGATATTTGTACCGTGCTCCCCTTCTGATTTTTTGTGGCACTAGTATCATTTACACTGGTTATGTGAAACCATACGAGGCCATGGGTTCTACCCACAGCCCACCAATTGTTCACCAATATATCATGGCGTTGAGTCAACGAAGAGGGGACGATTTACTATTGTCACATAAGCCCAGTGACCGGGTTTGGCAGAGCCAGTCACATGATTGTTACAATTAGTCACAAATCAATAATTTTCTATCCTTGACTTCGGTGGAAACCCTTTGGCTACCCATGATTCGGACTACTTTGGCTTCTCCAGATAGATACCGGTCAACTCATAAATTGAGGGAGAAGAAGCACCAAAAAATATCTGCTCAGTTTGCTGCAATTGGAGAAGCTGCAGCATCCATCCGTTTCTTGCTGGGATGTCCCATGGCGAGCGCAGTTACGGCGAAGAACAAGCAAGATAACGAAAATTGATTAGATCACGATGGGTGTTACAAGACTGTGACAACACGTTACCCCGAATGCTAAGCCCCAATCCGAACAGATTGTTTGTCTCGAGTTAACGCTCGCTTGTTGCAACTTTTCATAAGCCCGGGCTTAGCATAAGCCCAACCCCAATCCGAAAAGGCCCTTGCCAACTCTTGTCATCCCTAACCTTGTGTTTGTCGTAATTTTTGATAAGCCCGGGTTTAGCATGAACCCAACCCCAATCCGAAAAGGCCCTAACGTTGTTGCTGGCCGGTGATGTTCGACGGTCTGGTTAAGCATTCTGACTAGAATTTTCGCTTATACTTTTCATATCGTTAAGTACATATCTTGCGTGCAATTCTGTATACTCTTGTGACTCTTGACTGTGATAAGTTAATCAGACGGCTACTGAGTTTCTGAATCTTTCTTACTACATTACTCTATTCTAGAATCTGATATCTGTGTAACTATAGTCTCCGGTAGCTGACTTATACAATCGATCGGTCCGCCACTGCTTTTAGCATTCATTCGTAGAGTTCACAATGGACTGGGCAATGTTTCAGCGTCGAGATCAACAAACGTAATTTTATTATCATGACCACAACTTCACCGATTCTCAAACAATCTAACGACAACACTATTTCATTTGTTGACACCAAAAAGTACAAGCGGGTTAGCTCCTTCCATCTTCCAGTTCTGAACATGAGGTATACGGGAGTATGGGTAGATGAATCAAGATTGAGAAGCCCTATGAGGAAAACAACGAACAGGTCTTCTCTGCTTGGCGATGCGAAAAATCTGGGAGGGGGGACATATCACCTTGAGAGCTGTACAAGGTAACACTCATATTTTTGTGTATTGTCATCAAGAACGGCGTTGAGGATTGGCATCGGCAAGAGTAATGGGTAACTGCGGCGAAGAACGCTGATCAGTCATTGCCGTCGTCCGGATCTCCTTTCAGGTTGCCAACGCCAATCACCATGCGTGAAGGGCCCAGGCCAACGTACAATGGTGGGTACGCTCAGTTCTCCAGACTATTTTCCCCGATTTACAAACTAATCACTGACAACAAAGATTGGAGTCCCGTTCTAGTTACCGATTCTGGCGAAAGCACAGAATGATCAAGGTCATTTTACTACGGCAAAGGCGTGGGGTGGAACGTCTAGCCGTGGCCAGTGACGCGATCTTACGAAAGGTGACGATCCGAGGTCCACTTGTTTCTGTAGATAATACACTTCGAACTCGGAGTAGGTTGCATCAAGTCTATATGTCGCAAGAGATTCTTGGTATCTACAATCTGCACAGCCTTAGTTTCAGAGCCATCTCGGTTCCCTAAGGAAGACGTGGTGATTTTTAAGAGGAACGTTGATTTTGTGCTGAGGCCAACTCGTCCACATGCACGAGGAGACCATAGAAGGGGCTTGAAAGCAGTGTATTCAATGCTTTCGAGCATCGAGACCGATACGGGAACCTACGAGCAGTTCTCTCAGGAGAAATCGAAAAAACTAAGAAGAATACTGAGATCAAGCTAAGTATGTACTTAGGATCAAAGTATTAACTAATACCCAGAAAAACCACTCATTCGGTGGAGCCAAACAAAAGCCAAATTCAAATATGCTCCTTTCTCCAGACAATCATGGCGCCGGGACCTGCCCCTGATTCTCCACGGTCCTCGCAGTCACCGGCACCTTCTGGTGCACAAGGCGACTTAGAGCTGGAACTCCTTGGCCTTGCAAATGGGCTTTATAACCTTGGTACCACGGTCATTAACGATTCCACAAAAGAGAGAGATAAACCAGGTGGTGGAAAGCAGGTAGGGCTTCGAGTGTGGGTATTGTCTCTGCAGTTCGGGCACCTTCTGAGACATAATTTGCAGGAATGAAGTGGTTAATCACCTCAGCACGATCGATGATATGGCGCAGCATATAACGACAATGATTCCTTTGCAGATCTTGACTGAAGTCGACAATTCTAGGAATCCGATGCTTTTGACGCGAGAACGCATTGAGCGTGCGGCGACAGAGAACCAATACATGAATGGAAAGATTGCTGCAATAGATGTCAGTTTATCAATCACCGTGGTCATGATAGCAATTCAATGTTTCCACACCAGTCATATCGCAAATATCTCAACGAGGCATTAGTTCAGAATTTCCCGGAACTTGAGGAGTACTTTCAAACTCGAGCGGATGGGATCCAGACTAGTACGACAACGGATCCAGTAGCGGCGAATGGTAGCGTGCACGTGGCCTGCTGATTCATCCACTTCATCCAATTTCTTTCTTTTCGGTGGCAAGTCGTGCAATGTCTCTTCCCTATCTCAGGCTCAATTTTAACGTGGTTTTGACATTACTCATTACCATGGGCGTTTTCGAAGTCTTCCGGGCGAGTGCACTAAACAATAGCGCATAGATATGTAGCTTTGTAAGATGTGTAATGAATTGAATGTCAATCGGAGAATGGTTGCTATCCAACTCGTAATGTAATCTTAGCTTCTTGCTCTCGATCCTTCACGACCCGACGCAACCTCAGACAGGAACTCAACGTCAACGCCCTCTTCATACTCTACTAATCGCTCTCTCATAATTGCGGGCAGCGTCGCCCTGCTTACCTTTTCTGATCGTGATGACGGACATTCTACGATCATACAAAGTATTATCTGTCTCATCAAGTAGGTCGGAGGTATCGACCGTGCTTCGGTCAATCATCAGTGGTGCGTTGAGCAGATAGACCTATATCGAAAGCTTATGAACTTCCTACAGCCCCGCCATTCGCGATTGACGCTTCAAGCCGGACAGAGCTCATAACAAGCCTTCTGCGAGATCTGAAAACGGTCACGGCCAGGAGTGGTTCAAAGGCTCTCTCACCAAAAGGTGTGCAGTTACCGTTCGAAAGATGGTCCAATCTTATGCGTGTTGATCTTAGATGCCACGCAGGCTTTGTTGGCTGTGAAGGAACTTGGCAAGATCCCAGCTGGTTCGGAATTCATTGCGACTCCCGAAAATCTAAACACTCTTCTGGAACTTGCTTTATCTTTTGAGGACGATCCAGAAGCCTCGAGCGAAGCCCTCAGGTCTGTTGCCAATGCATTATTTCTCGTTGAGAAGGCTCGTTCTACCATATTGGAGAAAGAAGTTGATGGAGGGGTCCTTGTTCTGTCCATGCTCGAGGTAACGCGTTACGATGTTTGAATTGATTGTCTCTTACTTTTCTGCCTCAGAAAACTACTATACCTGATCATATCTTCGTCTTATCGCGTATTCTCTTCCTCATTACAGTATCGGGCCCTTCGTTCATCAAGAATCTTGTGGAAGACAAGAACAGCGGGCACACTGCGATTGAGATAATCGGTTCAAAATTGGATCTTCTAACAGTCGGAATACTAACCGGAACGAAAATGGCACGAGAAGCCATGACTGACATCCTCAAATTTGCTTTCAATGTTCTTCTTTATTATCCAAAGATGGTTCGAACGGAGCCACAAACCTCAGAGGCTAACAACCCTGATCAAACACCCATCATTGGCGATTTTTGGAGTCCTAAATTGGATAGGCACGCTTCTTTTTTCTTTGATCAGCCTTATTATTTATCATCATTCTCAGTCTTTTGGCACCAGCCCTTCGCGTTTTTACATCTTTACCACCCACTTCTCCCAGTCCCATTGCTGCCCCCCTTACTCATGTTATCCATACACTAATTACAATACCTATTTCGGCAGAACTACGCTCTATTTGGTTCGGTACTAATGCCATCCCTTCCCCCCGGGTCTCCGCACCTAATAGCCCGAAACACGCATCACGATCCCAGACACCTCAATCCGCTGCAGCCCCAAATTTGAGTAGCGGTAATGATTCACCACAGCCAACTCCGGTCTCTCCGAAACCCAGTACTTTGGATCGTGCATTATCTGTCCTTGCTGCTGGTCGACGTCGACGGTCATTGTCCCGCTCTCCTCCGTCTAATACCACGGTCCCAACGAATGTTGTCCAGCGTACATACGAACTGATGGACACCGCATTTACGTATTTCTTCCCGGATGTCGTCGACGTTGACGACGCATCTGTGCGCGACCGCGCTAAGCAGGACTCACCCGACAATTCACTCGATGACCTACTCTCTCCTTTAGTCGTACTTCTTTCTAGAATATGCGCTGCGGATGAGGCCTCCAGAGTTCGCGTGCGACAGCTGATCATCCCCGATCATTTGGATCGTTCATCGCCGCTTGAAGGGAGGTCTGACATATTGGGCCGTTGCCTCCGGCTTATGACTAGCGTTTATCACTCGAGGTTGAAGGATTCGGTTGGAGAGATGTTGTTTGCCATCTGCGATTCCGATGGTAAGTTTATCAAGGTCTTCGTCCGCACTACCTGATCCTCATCGTCCCCATAGCATCTGTCCTCTCTTCTCTCGTGGGTTACGGAAACGTAGCAGGATTCCTATACAACAAAGGTGTTCTCAGTGCCCCACCTGCACCGAGTGCCAGGACCAGTACATATACCCCAAACGCCGCGACAAGTTGGATCAATCCAATCACTGGAACAACCAACAACCCAAAGCAAGATTTGCCGGAAATGACTGAAGAAGAGAAAGAATGTGAGGCAGAAAAGTTGTTCGAGTTGTTTGACCGGCTGGAGAAGACGGGCGCCATCCCACCCAGTCAGAACCCTATACGCAAGGCGATCCAGGACGGCAAGATTGGCTAGGCTTTCGACGATGATATCTATAGTGTGGAGAATATTCCCTAATATGTTGTCAATGAATCTTTGGTTATTTTTCCCTGTGTAGCCACCGCGGAAGTAATGTAGTGCGATAAGTTTTTATGTTGTGTCAGGTTCTATCAACAACATTCACAGGCTACAATATTCGACAGATTTCCCAGTTGTATGTTATCACTCGTCCAATCAGACTTGTACCAGCAACAAACATGATGGTAGCATACGCATGGACGGCTAGTTGATGGCAGTTAGTTGTTCTTCAATTACGCAGGATCGACATTAGAGGACTCTCGCGTGTTTGAGCCATACCTCAATCTTGGTGTCTAAGCCTCATGATATGAGCCTTGACGTCCATAAGCGTCGACCAATTCCGCCACCTCGAGCTGCAGAGCCAAATCGCTGATTGATGAGAAATGACGACGCGTAGCTGAGGTGACTCTGTGTTCTTGATGTGTTCCTTTAATAGCCAGACATCTTCAAAACACATCCGCTTCCGTGTTTTGACTTTGCATCTCTAAGTACAACTAACTCACAAGTACAACGAACTCATAACTGTGCTAGGCTCTCCCTACGAATACTCCTTTTGAATAAACTTCGCAACCGTCTGGAGCTGTATATTCGACGTCCCCTCATAGATGGCCCCAATCTTGGAATCTCTCCAAAATTTCTCAATTCCAGTCTCTCTCGTGAACCCAACACCACCAGCCCACTCAATAGCAGATCCACTAACTTTCTGTGCAACTTGACTTGCCCAGTACTTCGCCATCGCCGCTTCCTTCGTGAACGAGCGCCCCTCCTCCTTTAGCCTCGCAGCGTTGTAGGTCAGCAAACGAGAGGTCTCAAGCTCTACAGCAGCAGAAGCGATTTGGAATTGCATCCCTTGGAAAGTACCAACAGGCTGTCCAAATTGAGTGCGTTGATAAGTGTAAGGGACGACCTTGTCGAATGCGCCTTGAGCAAGACCAAGCATTTGAGCGGCAATGCCAATGCGGCCTAGGGCGTGAGGGTTAAATGGCTTACAACGTACAATAAAATGGGGCGATATACCTTCGTTAAGAATCTCAATGGCAATCTAGGATATGAATTGCATCAAGATGGAGAAAGGCCTAATTTGAAGACGCGTGCCTTGTAACCCTGCCCCTCTCCGCCAATAACATTCTCCTTTGGCACTCGTAGATTATCGAAATTGAGGGAACATGTCGACGACGCGCGGATTCCCAACTTCTCCTCCTTCTTCATGATCTCGATGCCCATATCTTTTGTTGCAACGAAACATGTGATACCCTTGTACCCCTTGCTTGGATCGATCTATGTGCAGAATCGGTTTAAGTTGGAATACAAGTACCAGGAAAAACGCACGTTGGCGAATATGAGGAAAATCTCAGCTTCAAATGAGTTTGTAATCCACATCTTTGTACCGTTTATGATCCAGTCGTCACCATCCTTGGTCGCACGCGTCTGTAATGCGAATGCATCGGAGCCTGACCCTGATTCTGACAGACAGAATGAAGCTAGCTAAAGGAAGAGATAGGCAACGAATTCCTAAGTATAATCCACGACGCCAGCGAAACGCACCCTAGACTCTGCAAGCTGTGGTAGCCATTTCGCCTTCTGTTCGTCTGTTCCATACGTGCGGAATATCGTGTTGACAAGTGTATTGTGTACATCGCACAGAACAGACACGGACGGATCAACCCTGGCAAGTTCTTCGATAGCGATGATAGCCGAGGTGAACGAACCACCCGCACCACCATACTCTTCACTCGTCTCAATGCCCATCAACTAAAGCCACGTCAGTTGACCAGTAAAGCTCGAAGACCGTGTCTTAAAGTGACATACCCCCTGCTCGAACAACCCCTGTATGATAGACGGGTCCATGTTCTCCTTCTCGTCCATTTCACGGACTCTGGGCCCAACGACGTCCACCGCAAAGCGTCGCACTGGAACTTCTGTAAGTTTGAAGGGGAACTATCGAAATGTAACGCGCACCGGCTTCGCGGAGCATATTCTCCTCATCAGTAAAATTACGCAGGGAACCTACGGAACGAACGCATCGAGAAGAGGAGAATGCCCTACAGTGAGTTCCCTTAAAAAGACGAGACAACCGTAGAGAGGACCTGAGGGCTGTAGAAGCCATGGTAGTAGAAGGTCCAAAGGTATCACATGTTTATTCAGAATGCAATACGATCTGTATTGGACGAATCTGATGGGGAGATTAGATCAACCCAAAATGTATTCACATGAAACCTCACCGGAAACCGGAAACACACGAATTTCCACTAAATACTCGTAATACATAGATGCCTAAATACCGGGCAGAAATGTTTGCTGTCCACCCAACAACCACCTGACGCGCAGGTCCAAGTCTTGGTTCGTTAAAATCCTTCTAGTAATCATCACCTCAGTAGCACCGTGAAGCATCTCCACGCCGTGGTCCTCCATAAGAGCTAGTTAATTGTTACTCAAGATATTTGTGACTTCCTCTGGATGGCAGAGCAGAGGGCTGATCTTTTGCTTGATCAATGTTAGATGGACAGGATGCAGCCTTAGCCTGTCCTTCGGAAAACTGCAGCTGTTCAGAGGACTGAGATTCATGAACTGATGCTGAGTTCTCATCTACTGTCGACCCTGTCTGACCATGCTCAGGAGAGACACGTGGGTGCAAATTGTGCAAGTTCTGAGGGTAAACATCTGGAGGCAGATTCATCCTGTCCCTATCATCCCATCAATCCATCCATGAAGAGATCGTTGAATGTTGAACAAGGCTTTCTTTGGAGTTGGTCTTCTTGTATAAAATAGGTGTTAGTGACAGGGGACTTCCATGTCTGGACTTCCTATTCTGACCTATGTCCAACCTACAACAACTCCCCATGATCCAATTTCCTTCCCCGAGGCTCATGCAACACCCCTGGGGCTCCCTCCAGATACACGGAGATCTCCGGAGGTCATTCTCCTTTTTGGGAAACCTCCAGAACTTTCCATATTTCCCCTTCAAGAGTTTCTGAGGATTAGGGTT
>JAGGAV010015712.1:0-27399 GCA_017657295.1 Termitomyces sp. DKA64 | reverse complement strand
ACAGGAACTGGGAATTGAGCAGATATCTGAGGCACCTGTTGAACTCAAGCTTGTGCCGCTTCCGGCAGGTGCATTGCGAGAGAAGCCTTTACGGCTTCAACAAACGTATAAAGCCAGGGTACAGATATTGTATCGTAGCAGTTTTCAGCTACTTGTGTCCCTGGACTCCCATATATTCTTTCTTCGTGCAATGCGCTTCAATATTCTTCTAACTGTCGCCTCCATGGCCGTCACCAGCGTCGTAGCCATCCCACTGACAAACAGTGTCAATGCCACTGCTTTGTTTGCCAGTGACCTCAGTGTGGGCAACCACTACGGTGCCCCCATTCCTCCTTGGGTCGCTAACCATAAGCCTGGTTGGTACTTTGGCACCAACTGCAACCTTTATCCCGACTTAATCTGTCTTGAGGAGGTAAGATCTATTGTGTCTATGCCATTTTGTACTTATCATCAACGAAATTGATTCGTAAAGACCGTCTGCAAGGTGCTTGACCTTCTCCCGTTAAACTATCTCCACTGCCCTACTCAGTCTCCCTCCAATCCCCTTTCTACTGGTGATGGCTATACTCGGACTTTCTCTAGCCTCGGCGGCGCAACTCAGGCTAATGATTATCTCACCTACGGACTAGTTGACACCGTTGCCGGTATGTTGTGTGTGGGCCGATATAACACTTCTTACTTATTTCATGGTCCTAGAGTGCATGGCTATGTGCTACTCTGTCAGTGGTTGCAAATTTGTCAACAGTGAGTTTTCTTGTTCCAAGATGTGTAAATGTAACGAACATGCTTTCAGCGTACCATGACGTCAACGGCAAGGTCGTTTATCTTCCTTTTGTACAATCACATATCCATTGACTTTCTTTGGATGCTCAGGGTGGAAGTACCCAATTAACCTGCGCGCTCTTTAGCATGTGCCACGATGCTTCGGATGCTGATAACGACGGGGGACAAACTCAGCCTGACGGCGGCATCGACTACATCGCCGACAGCAACGGCTGGTGCAAGGTTGATTAGTTGTTGTAGGACACTTCCAAACCAATCTTCTCCTTGTAATTCGGTCTGATCATGAGTGTTGGGATATTTTGGTACGTGTACATAAGGTATTGATCATGTGTACATGCGCCACCAATCAATGAATATGAAAGTTATGATCATTATCACGGATTTTCTAATTTGAACACAGATGAACTACATGTGAACAGGAATTGATAATTTGGAGAAGTGGTTGAGTTTGTGGAAGTGTGGATGTGTGTGGCAGTCAGGTAGGCCGTACTTGGAATTATTAATTATTAATCGAAAGATGTTCACATGGATAAACTATCAGCTCGGTGGATTATTTTATTGCATAAGCAAATCTGAGCCTGGAACCCCGATGGAGGTCAGAACAAACAAAGAGGTGACATGGTAAGCTCCCATACCCGAGACTGCTGTAGCAATAACGAAGTTCAGAAAAGAAGTCTGCTTATAATTTCTACTGAGTCTAGGAGACTTGGATCATCTGGCCTCGAACGCAGTGAGATTCGGGGCGCGGGCAGTGAACAAGGAGCTCGTAAGCGAAACGTGGCTAAATATCCTTCCTGAAGAAGTAGTACGAGCCCCATAGGGCGTGGAGAGCGGCCTGTAGTTCTTAGTGGATACAGCTGCTAGGCGTCCCCCGGGCAAGAACAAGTGATGTTCCCACTCGGGTAGCCCGCCTTCGGGTCTCATGTAGTGCATAAGAACATTTCCCGTTTACGGTGGGCTGCCCTCCTCAAGATAGAAAAGACAGGTTACCTTTTCTTCTAGACTAATCTTGTAGTCCGCCTAGTAATTGAATGTATACCGAAAGGCTTACAAGAGAGTTTGATGTTCAAATCCAACACTATGCGGCCACATGGTATCGGTTCTTGCCTCAGAGGTCATTTTATGAAGGACTCCGGACCGCGAAAGCTTGTCATAATCCGACATTTCATTGCACTTGATGACCTGGGCCATTGAAGTCTACTTTACACTACAAGATTACATAGTCTTCGGAATATAAAGTCCGTACGTATGGAAAGTCATGATGCGAATGTTAGTACAATACAGGAATGTCTCCGGGCATGACTTAGAAGGCAGTTGTGAAATCTCTTGCAAACTCCAAATTCATAACTCCCCCCTGGGCATCCGTGTTAGGTGATTCAGGAGCAGGAGGAATCTGATTTTTAAAGCGGCGGATCGATTCTAGTCGTGTTCGCCAATTAGTCTTCATCTCCACGGGCATAGTATCATGTTGAGTGTGTGCAAAAACGGATGCAAACCAGTCAGCCAGTCGACTAAGTTGGCGCACAAAGAGAGGTAAATTTTCTGCAGAAATGACTTTGAAATGGCCGACTGGAGCAAACTCGGTCATGCGATCTGCACGTTGCACTGTAAGTTTGAAGTATTCGTTTTCGTGGAGGTTGTTGGAAAATGCGGCAATAGCGCCTAAGGAATGTGGTTCGATGACGATATTAACGAACTGGAACTGGGTTGCTAGTGTGTCGAATTTATAAGGGTGACCGGAGTCGTTCCATACTATCCGGACATAGTCGTTGCCTATATGGCGTTTTTTGTTGGTGCAGAGCGGGTCATGGTCGGCAGTGGGCATCATCGTCGCAGTGTGGTATAGGACTTGGCCAATATCGTCCCACCAAGCGTATGCGTATTCACCGTCCTCATCGGGATCAAGTCCTCCAGCATACACATCTAGCTGGTCCCGCAAGTTGATCAACCTTCCCAGCCCCTCGAGGAAACGCGTATATGCAGGTGAACCGTGGGTATTACGCAAAATTTCGACTTCCTCAGCCTGACCAGGGGCGACATACAAGATTCCAACCTTGTGAGTGTCGATAACAGGTATTCTGTCGAGGTTGGCAGTGTATCTTTGGACAGCAGCATTATCAGTAACTGCTCGCAGGTGGGACGTATTTGTGCGATCGGGATAGGCTGATAACTGCAAGGCAAAGAATGATGGGTCTACAGACACGTCTTTTCTGCGTTGTGACGGAGCAGTCCCGCTCCAAACGTATCCAGTGATGGCGTTTGGATGAGGTGTATCGTCTTCATCAGGCTGTTTAAAAATCTCCCGTACTTCTGCCTGAGGAAATTGTTAGCTATGCTTTTGATCATCATGCCACGACTTACTCCTTGCTGTATATCGGCAGGGCTGTCTCCAGTCGCCTTTTCACGATCAGCAGACCTGACTGTCGCTGGGACACGCTCCATTGTGAGCGTCGCTGGCACAGAGAAGAGATCTGGATCGACATCGCCTGCCCCTACCAAAGGCACATTCTCCACGCGACACAGGAATTTTGTGTACCCAGATGGGCGGCGACAGAGTACCTCTATCCAACCTCGTTTGGACAAAGTACGGATGGTGATGACTGAATACCCATAGACCCACGTCTTCTCTGACAACACTGCGTTTGTCGCCTTCTCGGCTGGCGGATTCATCAGGATATCGTTGAACACCGATGGTGCGGGACGAGGATCTGCGCTTGCATATGTATATCGTGCGAGCCAGTCAAAGCACACCTCTGTTGGATCGTCTAGCTCGTTATTAACTTCGTTGGCAAGAAGAAGCTGGCGTGTAATGTAGGGGATATGCTTCGGACGGTCGGGCAGTTTCAGCGCGAGGAACCATACGTAAACGACGGTGTACGAGAGGATTCGCACGTGTTGGGAGAGTGCCCACGATGAATTAGGGTCATCCGTTTTCAGGCGGTTGTAATGCTGGAGATACTGCAGGGCCACGCCGAACACCATCTTGTAGTCATTCTCGGTAAAATTAGCGTACAGTGGAGGGATGGCACCTATGAGAAAGAGGAAACCGAGAATGTGGACGGCGATGTGTGCACCTGACATAATTTGGGAGAGCATCTCGAGGACGCGAGGGAGGAATTTGGTCATTGAAGATTGTAGTTCAACAGCCGAGAGCGAGAGGGCATGCAGGCAGCACTTTATGGTGGAGAATTGACCAGACGACAAGCCCGTCAGAAACACCTGGACAAGAATATGGCACTGCTTCAGCTCAAAGCAGCGACGGAAACTGAGCAGTACAGATAAAGTGTGATACGCCAAGCCATGAGCATCGCGAGGTTTTATCGACGGATCCTCTAGGTGTGTTGCCATGTCCCCATTGAGAATGCCTGAGCAAATGACGGTCAGCATCCTAGACATACCAGCCCGAGCCTTGGTCCCGCAAAACAGATGTTTGTTAGCAAGCTGTACCGGCAAATGGCAGAGTACGTAGGATAGCACATCCCAGTTTGTCTCCTTCTCTAGGATGCCAATAATGACTATAAGGTACTGCGATATGGGAAGCAGTGACTGTTCTGATGGGTCGTCTGCGTCATATGAGACCAGAGTCTCGCTTTGAACGAGGTCTGCTACTTCAAAAGGATATATCTCGGGCATGTGCCATAACGGAGGATGAGGTTTTGGGACAGAGTTCCTAGGTACAGTTGTGGACGCTACTCTAGATCCACTTCTGCTCGTTGTCAAGTTCCGGGACAGCTTTTTACCACTGGTCCTACCACGAGAGAGCGCCCTCTCATCATGTTCCCGCAAAGGAACCAGAGGCCTCGGCCGACGCGCATCCGAAGGTGATGTTGGTTCGCGATCGTTACGTTCTGCTGATAGGTCGACCATGGACGCAGACGCAAGGCTCGCGGTCAAGGTGCGGTGTATGAGGGTGGAGAGCATCACGACATGCGACGGATTATCGGACATGAAGTACAGTCTGTGATTACGGTCTGCACGGATGTGCATAAGGAATTGCAGTGCGGTAAGACGAGCACGTGAGGATTTGGCGTCTTTGGTGAGGCGGAGTAGGATGTGGTAGATACGGATGGCAAAGGCGTTAGTGGAGGGCTGGAGTGCCAGGGGGGTGAATGCGAGCTGTCCAAAGATGGATATGAGCGCCGATGCGGCGACGACGACACGAGGAACAATGTTTGAAGATGGGATGACAGGTTCATCTGGCATATCGTCGGCCGCCCGTGGAGGAGCAGAGTGTGACTGCGAACGCGAGGAGTGGGCGGTAGTCAGTGATGATATGATGCTCATGATGCTAGTGCCATTCTTCTCGGTTTCGTTTGAAGGATGCTCACTTTGTGTCCGCGAGAGGATGGGCGAGGTAATTGCCGAGGCAAGCTGTGTAGGAGACGTCGGCGAGTATGCTGGAGTGGGATGCGTCTCCGACGTGATGGACGAGGCATCGTCATCCTCAGACTGGTGTGAGTCGTCCTCTTCGGCAGCAGCCACCAATACGCCAATGAAGCTGTCCACGCCGTTGACCCCTTCCTCCTTGCACTCCACTGTTCGTGATACAACCTCATCACCAAGTATCCGCCAAGTCACTTCTCCCGCTTCCCTGTCACCTCCATCCTCCAGGGAGTTTTTGCAGAATTGCAACACTAGGTCGGCGAGCGGGACACGATACGCCTTCATGTCCCGTACGCTATCATAGACGGTCCAAAGGGCCTCCATGACAGCCTTCCGCGTTACAGGACGCCCGATGTTCACAAAGCTGGAGTTTCCGAGAAGGTTGGACCAGTTGTTGAGCCAATTGGGCGAAGTGGGAGAGAGATCGTGTTGCTCGGACATGATGCGCGGGAGGTCGGCGGTATCTGCGTCTGTAAGGTTGTCTGAGATGCGGATAAGGATTGTAGAGAGGAGAGGGCTGGTAGGGTTTGTATGGTCGCGGGATAGGAGGGTGGAGATTTTGCGGAGGAGGGGCGTTGGTGCTTTGGATGTATATGGACCGAGAGGAAGAATGTACGGTGTGCCATCACGGTTTCTGGAAAGCATGTGTGAAAGGAAGTCACGGTTGAGGTAGGGATAAAAACTTGCTTGAGAGTGACAACGTATTCTACCAACTGTTCGAGCGTCTCGCCTATGACACAAGCCTCCTCTTCATCGAGACTCGTCTTTTCATCTTCTCCACGGGAATCCATCTCTTGCCATATGTCACACGGGACGCCCGCAGCCTCTAGCAGGATATCCTCCCTGGTTTCCCTTGCTTTGCTTTGGTCGTCGGCGGCATCGATAGGCCACGCGATCCAGGCCTTGACACTGAGGGTGAGCACACGACCGAGGCGACCTGCATCCCAACCGTTGCGACCAAGCCCCAACGCACCGGTGGCTGTATATTCCTCACTCGGCCATGCGCGTTCCATAAGGTCGCGTTCGAGATTGAGATGACCGGGCGCACCCGATGGTGAATAACCCACAGAACTTTCGCGAGATATGTATGCGCGGGCGATGCGAGCTATTAGGGCACGGCGGACGTAGTTGCGGAAAGTGCGGTGAGCGCCATGGGAGGTGTATAGGGCTGAATAGATGTTTTTCGTGTCCGTAGGTGGGAAAAGGTGCCTTTTGAGGATTATCATGCAACGGGTAGAGTAGGGACCAGAGAAGAGGGAGTTGAGGGTTTCGGTGATCTTGTCTTCAGAGGATTGTCTTTTTGGGGGGTGAGGTTGGACGGAGAGGCGAGGGAGGGGCGAAGAAGTGAAGGCGAGGGCACGAAAGAGGAGCGGGAGGACGACGGTCAGGTAGTCTGGAGAAAGAACTTTGAGCTGTGAGTCGAGGTTGTCGAGATAAAGGGTGATGGCAATGTCAGCAGGATGCTTGGTTTGAAGGATGGTGGTCATAGAGGCAGCCGAGGACAAAGACGAGGTATTTTTACGGTGCGATGGTTTGGGTAGGGGCGTTTCTGGAGGCGTCCGGGGTTTAGGAAGCAGCAGCACCGACCGATCGACTAGATCAGCGTAGAACGCGAGCACGGACGCAAGAGCGTCCTCGGGTATCCTAGCTACAGGCTCGACATTGGTGAGCACGTCGGCCAGAAACTTGGACAGAACGTCGATGGACCGTTCTCTCTCCAGACGATCACTTTCATCCTTGAGTAACCCGTCGAAGGCGGCAGCGATCCAGGACTGGAGGACACGGATCAGGTCCTGCTCGATGCCAAGGACCTCACGCCCAAACCTTGTCAAGGCTCGAAAGGCTTTGAAGCGGGGCTCCCAGAGATCGATGGCCCAGGGAATGGAGCCAAGAAATAAGGAAAAGAATGCTAGTCGCTCATGGGTTGCAAGAGATGGAGCCTCGTTGTGCTCACAGTAAGCAGAGAGAACGTCGAAGCCGGCTGCTTGGACGGCCACTGGAGCATCAGAGCGGCAAAGAGAGGCGAGGAGAGGAATCAAGGCAGCGTTGGGTGGAAGAGGAGAGGCGGAAGCAAGGGAGACGGCGAGAGAACGCGCATGGGCGAGACTGGGGACGGCAGGGGGCGTGAGGGCGGCGATAAGGGCATCGATAGACAACGGGGGCGACGTCGAGGACGGTGCGGACGTGTCTGTGCGTGGACGACGCCAGGCAAGGAAGGACGACGTGTTGGAACGCGGTCGACCTTGCATGGTCAGAGATAAGTTATTATAGTAACCTAGATAAATAACCAATTGCAAGTACTAGTAACACTAAAGTAACCAAGTATTAGTAACACCAAGTATCATAAGTAACCAATTGCAAGTACTAGTAACACCAAGTAACTTGAAGTAACCAGGTAAGTAACCTGATAAGTAAACCGACAAGAAAACAAGTACTAGTAACACTAGATACCTAGATTACGCCTTCCCTCGCAAGTTCCCTAAACCTCTCAATCGAGTGCTCAACGCCCTTGCCCATAATCACGTTCAGCTCCTCCGTCGTCTTGCCCTCAATTGGCACAGGAATCCCATTGGCAAACGAGAATGTCAATATCAGTTCTCCTTCTTCATTATACGACAGTATATTTGTGATCCGTATCCCCGTTGTTTCCATTTCAAAGTACGCCTATGTCTTCATCAGTCTGTTTCACAAAGCGAAACCAGGATGCTCACTCACAATGGTGTTCGCATACAACTCGATGTGCTCTTTGACAGGCTCGCCGTTGTTAAAACACACAGAACGCACGACCTGTCCTACCGAGTTGGACATCACAGATGAGACAAGAATAGCACACACCTTGGTACCGTCATCGCCCAGTACTTCGGAGGATGTGATCATTGGAACAAATGTCATTGGGCTGCGTGCTTTGATCCCAAGACCCTTCCATACTTGCTCTTCAGTCAACACAGGCGTTGCGCCTGCAGGATTAACGCGCCTGCTAACTGCAAAACTGGGTGGCGACATGTCATACATGTGTTTATCTCCAGATTGAATGAAGATACAATTCCGACGCATTTGATTGGCTGCTGACGGAGCAAACCGGCAAATCACGTGATTTTTAATCAATTACCTCCAGCATTTAAAAACTTTCGAGCCGACGCTCATCCAGCTCATCATCTCGCCTTTGATTATTAGCAAAATGGGCTTCTCTGCTGGTTAGTCACTCTGGTTCACCTTGCCTAGAGCAAAACTTATCTCTATGCTTAGGTGACGCTGCCAAGGGTGCTGGTCTCTTCAAGACCCGCTGTGCTCAGTGCCATACCGTCGGTGCCGGTGAGCCCCACAAGGTCGGCCCCAACCTTCACGGGTACGCTCTGCCCTCGTATTCTCCTCTTCTAGCACTCCTAAATGTTCTCCAGCATCTTTGGCCGTAAGTCCGGCCAAGCTGAGGGTTTCTCCTACACCGCTGCCAATGTCAACAAGGGCGTCCTCTGGGAAGAAGAGACCCTCTTCGAGTACCTCGAGAACCCCAAGAAGGTTTGTTCCCTTTTCTTCTCTGTCTTCCTCCACTGACATACGTCCTCAGTATATCCCTGGTACCAAGATGGCTTTCGCTGGCCTGAAGAAGGAGAAGGACAGGAATGACCTCGTCACCTACCTCAAGGAATCTGTACGACCTCTTTTTTTTCTCTTGATGCTTGTCTTTGCTCATTACTCCTCAGACCGCCTAAATGCCTTACCTTGTTTTACGGACGGACGAGTGCAATCAGTACTTTCTTTATACGCGACCCTGGATCTTCATACGTCATGCCTATAATATAATCCCCACCCACTATAGACGAGCAATGTGAATTCCTGAATGTCACATCACGCCGATACCTCCACCCCACTCATCTGCAATTAGATACTATCATTATCGTCTTAATTCTAGATCACACTTGGTTTAAAACACGGTTTAGGCGTTATTCCAACTTGTAGATTGTCATTGCTTGACGGATATAGCTCATAAGCAGTAGACTTTACTCTGATGTCAGCGGGAAAGATGAAGCGTGTTTTTCAATCAAAGATATCTATATAGTTCTATACAGCCTCGCGTTTCCGGGGGGCGGCGCGGAGAATGTCGTCAACACTTTGAGAGACAATCCATGAACTTATGAATCTCGAACGTTCTTGAAAAAAAGACGCACCGAATGATCATTTCTGCCGCTTCACTCGCACTTAGGACCACCTGTCGCTTGAGCTTGTAGCTCTCAGTGATACCTAGCTTTCTCATTGAGCCAATTGTCCCTTCATTCATGTCTAGCACTGTGTCAATGAAGCTGCACTTACAAAGTACAAAAAGATAGCTTACCGAGACCAGCGTCTGATGTACCCTCATAGTGGGCTGCCCGCAGCTTAGTGACAAGATCGGAAGAGTCAAAGCCGGCATTGTCGGCGAGAATTGTCGGTATTTGTCTGAGCGCGCGTCCAAATGCTTCCGTTGCAATGGCCTTCTTCCCCTTGATTTTCCTAGCTTCCTCCTCGACAGCACAGCTCATCAACATCTCCGAGCAGCCACCACCAAGCACCGTCCGTGTCTCCTTCACAGTCTGCGATAACACAGAGAGCGCATCGTGCAATGAGCGCTCTGCTTCGTCTACCATCTGTGTTGTTGATCCACGGAGGACGACAGTGCATGCCTCGCCCGCAGCAACGCCAGAGAATTTGATCAGCTATTAATGTGTAAGATACAAGATTTTCGATCAGACACCAGACAGACCTTGTCTTCGCCGATCATGATCTCCTCGATGAGTTCACAGTGCCCGAGGTTCACAAGATCAGGCCGATCAAAGGTACTTGCGATCTCGCCACCGGTGACGAGCGATAGACGCTCCACACCCTCAAAATCAGCATGTTCAATCGTCAGAATGCCCTTTTCGGCTAGTAGCGACTCGGGATAGTTGTAGATGAGCTGTCGGTTAACGAAACAGTTGATGCCGTGAGCAGCGATTGCGTCAACCTTGGCTTTCATTTTTTCCTTAGTAGAAGGCATGTTATTGGGACAGTTTGATGGGAGGTGAAACGATACACACCCGCTCTGCTCGTTCGAGCTCAGCGAGTTTCCCTGTTCCATCGACTTTGACGCGTGCCCCAAAGACTTTGATCTTGTCAGTGTCCATTGCTAGTGGGTTGCGTGAGTACATGAACTCTGGAAAAGTACAAGCTCCTACATGTATTGGCAATAAGGATTTTGGCATTTTCCATGCGTTTTGGTGAGCTCACAGCGATCGTTTTGTCGAGAATGAAACCTGGCAGGACGTTAGCCATAAGAGTCAAGGGAAATTTTAAGCAGGGGTACCTTCATCGAGGTATGAATCCGTAAGCTTTCCTCCGACCTTTTTGATTATTTGGATGTGCTCGAGATCTATCGAGCCCTGTCGAGACGTATGACCATCTAAGGGTTCGAAAGTACGTGAAAAGGCGCACCTTTAGCCGAAGAACGGCATCGACCGCAAGGTTGGCAAAATAGTCCTTGTCTTGTGAGAGAACCTTGGACGATAGAGTTGTCCTGGCAATATTGAACAGATCTTGCCGGAAGACAGTCGGGTCCGAGCTGCAAGAGGTTGAGGAAATCTACTAGAATGACCTGGGTTTGACACACAAATTATCAACTGCCGCGTTCTCTAAAGCCTTGAGCGCTGCCGCACTCGCGATCCTGAAACCTTCTACAATCGTCTGAGGATGAATCTTCTGTGCAATCAACTTCTCGGCCTCCCTCAGCAACTCTGCAGCCAGAACAGTGACCGATGTCGTCCCATCACCGACTTCATCATCCTGCACTTTTGAAATATTGACAAGGATCTTTGCCGCAGCGTTATCGAGTTGTATTGCTTTCAGGATCGTTGCTCCGTCGTTTGTCACGTTGATATCACCGTTCGACGCGGATTGTAGAATTTTGTTCATGCCCTTCGGTCCGAGTGTAGATTTTACGAGGTCCCCAAGTGCCAGAGCGCCGACAAACGAGGACAGACGCGCGTTTTCTGCCTTCTCCTCCGTCGCCTAGAGTTTGAAGCAGATCAACCCAGAGGTAAGAAAAAAGTCATCTAATTGGTGGATACTGACCTGCTCCCCAAAGATCTGCATGGACATCCTGAGAACAAAATTCTACTAGTTTTGAGGAAGGGTGTAGGAAACGCGGGTCAAGGAAAGAGTAGCTTAGATAAGCCAGTATGATCAACCCTACCTTTTGAAAATGGCTATAACACCACCTGTAGCATCGTCAAGTAAACGAACACAGGAAGTCATCGATATCTACAAAAATCATGACTTTATTGATGTATTTTTCTTTTATTCTCATTCATTTCGTCTTGAAGTCACATCTGAGTCTCAGAACAAACGATTCAAGCTGAACAGCAATGCCCCGTTTACGCCAGCCTATGTAACCTCGCAATTAACTCAAACTACCGATGCTTCGGGCATGTATGCAAGTCGAGTCAAGGGCCGTCAAATGCTCTTAGAGAATCCTGCACGAGACAGTAGGGCGAAAAAGGATTTAGAAGAGAAACGGGCGAAACAGAGAGCACACAAGGAGAAAAAGAAAGCAAAAGTCATGGGAAAACGCGAGGCAAAAGAGAGAGGGGTATGGCAGTTTGACAAATCCCAGGCAAAGTGAGCCTTTCTGCCTATCGTATGGCTGGCTGGCTGTCAACAATTTCTTTTCTCTACTAGGTATGAACTCTTCGTACCATTGCACCGGCTTTGGATGGGTTACATGTCCGAGCTTCTTGGGCTTCAACAACCTCCGTCATCGGGCCGTCCATCTGCGCAGGCCATGCCATCATCCTCCGGTATGCACCCTAAACTCGTCAAGGCCGATTTCCATGGTTCTATAATGACTGGTCCGTCTCGAATCAGGTCCATAAATTCTGCCTAGTCTAACGACACTGTAGTTTGTCAAAGCAAAAACCCATGTCTCATCGGCCTATCTGGAATCGTGATACACGAAACGGAAAACGCATTCAAGGTGGTCACAGTGAAAGATGCAGTAAAACGTGAGATTGCTGCAGATCATCCACCGTTACTATTGACTGATAAGCTGTTAGTCATACCCAAAGAGAACTCGATATTCTCGTTTGCGGTTCCCTTGTACTCCACACTGCCTCCGTCATACAAGCAGAATGAGCCTCTTCCTATACCAGACCTCGAGGGGACGAAAAAGACTGTCTTGCAAGTACCGCACATTGAATTCGAGCTCCACGGCAATCAGTTTCGATTTCGTTCTGCTGAACGATCTGGGCGTAAGTTTAAGCACAAGGAAAGTATTGAGCTGTAATGTAATTCTCAATGTCAAATTGATGGTGCTCGCTTGCACGCGTTGTCTCAAAGGTGAATTGATTATCAGATTCAATTGCGAATCGGATTACACTTCTCACCCGGGTGGTAACTTGAAAAAAAAATGAGTTGAATCAGGTGGCCGACGACTTCAAGACTTCACTACTATCATCTGGAAACGCACGGGCCGAATAGGAGTGGTGGCGGGCTTTGGTAACCATAGGAAAAATCGAAGATGTTGAAAGTTCTGGGACCCTTTATGTGATTTCAGTAAAAGGAACTTAGATAAGTATCTCAGAGTTCCAAAATGCAAGATGAAGCTTTCATGTGTTTGATGCTTCCGTTCTGGGTTCCGTCAAGTCGCTCAGAATTTACGAGTGGATGATCTGATCATGTTGGTATGTTCTAGGAAATAGAAACATTACGTCGTTGCCGCGATTTGACGCGACGACAGGCACGAGGAGGCTCAAGGATGCAAATAAGGACACGACCTGGTGGACAATAGGGTGGACCGAGTCGGACAGAGCTGGCATAGCTGAGATGACAGTTCAACGACGAAGCTATTGGCCGGAGGATCCTAATACCGATAAATGCGCAGTAGCCGAAGCAAAAAGGGTTTCCATTTTCTCGGGGCAACACAAGGCTGTGTCCATAGCACAGCCTATTTCTTGGTCTCTGGTTCATCCACACTCTGTTTTATTAGGCCAAGCCCTACTTTTCCACCATCCGTTGCGATATCAGCGGCCTTCTTTTCTTCCTTGACGGCCGCTTGCGCCTTCCGGAGAAGTTCGGCCTTGATTTGCTTTGCACGCGCAGCCTACATTCTGGAGTCAGAAGTGACCATGTCGGAGGGTAATTTGCCAGCGCACCTCCTTGGTACCATGCAAGCACTCCAGGTAATCCTCAGCCTGAGGCCGGCAGGCACCAGGGTTGTCAGTTTGGGCATAGCACTATCCAATGAATATTATTGGGGACATGGATCAGAATAGAGATAGTTCGGCGTACTCTTGAAAACTCCTGCCAGTAAGTGAAGCACCGTGAACGACCTCCTGTGTATCCAAATCCAGACTAGAACGGCGTCAGCGACCACAAAATAATAAACGGAGCCAGGCGCATACCGCCATGGTTCGGAGAGAGAAAGTGTGACACGGATTGGATGTGACACCGCCATTGCTTGCTCGCTGACGACGACGATGGCGGAACAAGCTGAAGAGGCGTTTATTCGAACATTTTTGAGAACGCTCTCGTCGCAGAAGGTTATATATGCTGATGACTACCAGCAGCCTCCTTCTAACTCTCTCAAGAAAGTGCCTGTCCTTCCGGTGAGCTGTTGTGGACTGCCCTGTCGAGCTGCTCAACGACCCTGACAGGTCGCAGTGCCTCCTCCTCCAAAGCGCGCAGCCCCTCAAGCTGCAGGAATATCGTCTGCCTCCGGTGCGTTCTGGAAGTCTCTTTGCCACACAATCTCATGTCTTTCTGATCGGCATAATCTCCTCTCTTTGCATGTCGATGTCTCGGCTCAACACAGCCTCCACTCTTTCCGTAATATTTAAATCCCTCAAACACCCTGTATCCTATACATTATCTGTACACCCAACAGATTCTATCGCCGCTATCAAGGATCAGCTCGCTGCACAACCCACCGCGCCACTTGCAGACGCCCAACGCCTTCTTCTCAAAGGCAAAGCACTTGTTGATACCAAGCTTCTTCAGGAGTACAACGTCAAAGACCAGGACACGATTCATATTGCGATTAAACCTGGTGTTACGTGGGACCCTACGAAATCTCCTCTACCCTCACCACAAACGATGCTTGACACCAGTGGATCTCCAACGAGCATTACAGCACCGGCGCCACAGCACCCGCAGACGCCGAAACGCGGTCATCAGCGTATCCCTTCTGTTGTCCTATCACCTTCGCCATCGGGAGAGTCCCAGGGTACGGAGAAGGACATCCTCCTCACACTCGATAATCCCTCATCTAGTGTGGCTGTCGAACCCCTGTCTACGTATGGCCAGACTGTTGCGAAAGCCGAGTTTTGGCAGCATTTGCACGGTTTCCTCCAGTATGTTTTCTATCCAAACCCCTTTTTGGTCACGTGGTGTTCTCCATCACTCTTCATGTTCAGCCTTCATCTTCCATCACTTATCCTCATCATATGATTAAATTTGTTGAATGATCATATCTTTCTCTCAATAGGTCAGAATTTACAACCCCGACAGACGCACGCACGGCATGGGAGAACTTTTTTTGCGCCAGCAAAGGATCACTTACCGTTAACCAAATTGCAAAGATTCGCGATCAAGTCGGTATTGTTGGCATGGCGGGAACATGAATATCCCATCGTTTGTTTCCCTTTGGGCGGTTGGTACTTTTGATTCGGGGTCGCGCTTGCAGGGTTCCTTCTTTTTCTTCGGTGCTGTCGTATTGTTCGGATTGCGTCCGTTATCACCTGTGTTTTTTAATTTATGGCATGGATGGAGGGGCCCATTGACCGAGTTACATTCAATCCAATCTGTCGATCTTGGTGGACTTCTTGGCCGATGTTAACCGTGTGAGGCGCTTTCTGCTGCGGAAATGAGACTATGTATAATATGATCACCGGGAGAAGCTAATAATATACCGACGACATTACAACAGTGACGCTTACAGAAGGCACGGAGTGCGCATTCAGATAATTGAACGGACGGATTTCCGCCTAATTAACCACGCCTTTGGAATTATGATGTTGAATTTACAAAATGGCGCTCTAACACCAGTGTTTATCTATCAGAAGATAAGTCATAGATACCAAGTGTGGGTCCCTGGTGACAGGTGACATGATTCGTCGTTTCTACCATTCCTATCACATTCGACCGCCAGTCTCCTGCTGAATTGAACATTACTGTGTACTACCGATGATACGGTCCGTGTTACGGGAACGGAAGACGAAAATCAAAATCGTGTTGGGTTATTTATCATCATTGACTCCAAATTTTGCGTGTGAAGTCGTCAAATCTTCAGAACATTTTAAGGCTGTGTGTTTCACTCCAGAGTCTTCGGCCGTCGTCCACGGTCGCGCTCAAGCGAGAAGAGCCAAGTAAGCGGTTGTATCCTTGGTTTGTGTGATTTTACTACCGTTAGCATCAGAGTGACTGATTCTCGTGTCGAAACTCAGGTCCGTCCGAGGCATCCGTCTAGGGTGTAAGGCGTTTTGTTCTGGGCGTCGATTCCTGCTGAAGATGGCCACGACACGACAGAATATCGCCTCTCCCTCTCGTTTTTCTTGGTTCACCTTTGGCATGGGGTCCAGGTCAGCAAATGCGTCGGTAGACCGTGCTCACGAGACCGAACTGAGTGAAACTTGGTACATACCGTACAACGGGCCTGTGGAACCTCCCCGAGAACCTTTCCGACGGCGTGTGAAACGTGATAGCTGGGGCGACCCGATAATAAGAGATGAAGAAGGCACGACCAATGTACATAAATCTTACGAGGTTGGGAGTGATCTGAGCCATCCGTTTGCCAGGGACAATCAAGTGCCCGGCGCCGGGAGTGATAGTCTCTCTACAGGTCGCAGAGTAAGGACGCAATCTGTGGTTTCAGGCCGGACCATACTTTCAAACTCAAATCGAACCAGTGTACGACGAATGACCATAACATCTCCTCCGAGGCTACCAGCACCTCTGCCTTCCTCTGGGGGTGTTGGGGAGTCTCCCGTGCCGCCGCCTATGCATCACAAGACTGCCTCCAAAGAGAAAAATAGTACCGGTATGGCGGGCTTTTTCTCGTTCGGTGGGCAGGCGAGGAAGAGGACTTTGGAACCTCATATCCTTCCAAATATATATACGAAAACAGGACCTGACCAGCGTTCTTCCAGATCGGGATCAGTAGGTCTTAGGCGTAGTTCCTCTACCGGATCGGATTCGTTTTGGGGGCAGAGTATGGGTACTGGTACTACAAAGGTCGCAGGAATTGATGACCATCATCATGTTTCCTATCATTCTACAAACGCGTATCAGAAGGCAGGGTCTAACGTAAATAATGAATCTTCCAGCTATTCCTACGACTTGACTTCGCGTCGACAACATCAATTGTCCACTTCATCCGCATCTGGATCCAATCCCCGTCACCCATACTCATACGTCTCTCCTTCCTCTCTTGGAGACAAGGGCTCACAAACAGCCAACTTGTTGTCGACCGATCCTATTGCTTCCAGTTCAGCGCATGTTGTGGCACAAACACCAACTTTTGCCGGACCGGGGCCGCTTCTGCAGAATCCGAAGGGTATCACTACGGTGCAAAAGGCCTTGCCTCACTCCTTCTCCAATCGCAAGAAGATCAAAGGACTCAAGAATTCTGCTTCCACGCCTAATCTTCGCATGGCCTCTGTTCCCCATATGTCTTCACAGTGTTCGGCCAAAATTTCCCCAACAACCAAATTCAAGGAGCGTTTGCTCTCCGCGGAAACCTGGTGTGATGCCCTTCTGTTTCCGCGTCCCCGACTAAAGATGAAGAAAGCTGGCTGCGACACTGACGGAGAACGTGTTGTTAGCTTGCCCCCTAGCCCGATTAATCAGTCTGGACAATCTGCAGTGCCCGGAGTGCCTGAGCAGAGTGTAGCTTCAAGAGTATTGGCACATTCAAGATCACTTGCCGACTTCGACAAAATTCGTAAAGACTGTCTCATCAAAGAACCGGGCCCTTCGCCGTCATCGACGGGTTTGCAGCCGCATAACAATCCGCAGATCCAAAGGAATGAGTGGTCGCGCCGGCCGAAGAGTTGGGCTCTTGATGATCTGGCTTTACCAACTCCTGTTCCCTCGTTGGCTCAGTTAGTAGTCATTTCCTTTCTTATGTCAAAAAACCTTGTTTAATAACTCACTGGACAGAGTCCTGGAGGAGAGGGAGAAGTTCCGAAATCAACGTAAACAATGGCAAAACCAGGCTGCAAAATCTTTTCAGAACAAACGTACTCGTAGCTTTTCCCGAATTCGGTCGAATTCCCTCACCTACAAAGGGCAGAAGAATGGCGGAGGTCGGCTTAATAACATCGAATTTCTTGCTGCTAAGGCCTGCCTTGGGAGTCAGATCCTTTCGCCTGTCATTGCAGATCCCAAGTGCGAAGGAACCCAAATCACCTCTTTTGGCACTGGGTCACCCACCAGAACCTCCCATTCTCGTTCAAACTCTTTTGCAATGACTTGGTCCAAGTCTTCGAAATCGCATTCCCGCAGTCAGTCGCGTTCAAACTCGTTTGGCCGGACCGTTCTCAAAGTGGCGGAGCATGTTCGGCGTGATGACCCGCGTGATAAGGATTTTACAAACAATGAACTTGAGAATGCTCTTAAAGGGGACGGTACGAAAATTATCCGCTTTGCTGATCCCGCCAGTTTGGCATCAAACTCGATATTCGATCCGAATTCACCTACGTCGCCTGGATCCCCTGTGAACGATGCGAGAATTGGAGTTGCGCTCACTACACCACCTTCTATCGATCCGGATGGTGTCGAGGACATGCGGTTGCCCTCACATCCTTATGCACAAGGGGGGCTATTCTCCTTCAGACCTGCTCATCCAGAGCCTAGGGCACCAGACTATGGTGTCCGTGAACCCAAGATCGAAGACCTTTCGAATGAGGCGAACATCAATACCATGTCTCGCGCACCAAGTGGTCCCATCGTCATGTCTTCTTACCATCCTTATCTCCAGCCATCATCAGTACGCGAGTCATATCTTCCCGATGCGAGATATACACACAGCGACGTTCCAGCACCTTCAAAAATGTGGGCACAGTTGTCTTCCGGTATCATCAGAGAAGTTCATCCAGATGATATCCAGTACTCGCCACTTATATCGCGAAATACCAATGAGTCCGAAAACGTTGATGATTTCATCCGGAATTCTCGAGTCATCAATGACACTGTTGGCATTGGGGAAGCTCTCGCGTTCGCTGTGAGCCCAAGGACAAGTAAAGACAGTGGATTAGGCACAAGCGAAGAGTATGTCACTGCAGATCTTAGTCACCAACTACCTGCCCAGGCGGCCAAGAAAAGCTTTAGATCCGTTATGCGATATGACACAACACGACCGTCCCATCTTCCGCTCCAACCAACCGATCATGATTCAGCGCATACGTTCACTTCCTCTCCCTTACTTCACCAGCCGCAATCTGCACCCGACTTGTTACGTAATACTGTGCCTCTCATGCAAGTGACGCGGACTAATGCCTTACCCGAGAACTTGTCTCATCGATCTCCACGTTCCATCAGTGATCCAGATGATCTAGAAGGATTCTATGACTTGTTTCACGACCACACTCGTCCCACTCGACATTTGACTTCCCGGGCAAACTATGCATCTGATACTCCGAGAGCCGAAAGTGAGCTTTCAAGCCTAGCGCGCCAACTGAATGAAGAGCTCGAGCAAATGACACTGGAGCAGGGAGATAGCCAGTATTGGCGTTCGTCAATGGAGGAATTCCCGAGTTCTATCGCTAGAAAAGCTACAGTATCAACTCTTGATTTCGTTTTCGAGGAGACGTCTTCGCCCGACTCAGGGCCGTCTCGGCACACATTTTCTCCATTCCAGGCATCTTCAGTCAAGATTCCGGAAGATATTGAGTTATCTCGGGCTTCCTCTCCCATCGAGCCCGACGAGGATGTAACTGGCAAGTGTTTGTGTTCATGAACGTTTTCGTCACTGACCAGCTTTATAGAATTCCGTGCCGGTGTCGTGGAGTCAACCTCCACTCCTGCCATCGTTGATAGACAATCTCGAGGATCGTTCATCGAGCAAACGTCCTCGCCAGTTGATCGCGAAGGACATGCAAACGGAGATCAAATGTCTTTTCACGAACAAGAGAGCTCTGCGCAGCCCGGAACAAGTCCTGGGCTGCAACCACCCTCTGTTGTTCCTGCACGCAGCAGTTCCACGACTTCCTCCACCATGTCTCGCATGTCAACCCTATCTGACTTTCCAGCGCCACCTCAAAGACACACCGTCGAACGCATATCTCTTATGACTTCATATTTTGACGAAGCATCTTCGCAGAGCGAGCTTCATGCCTCCTATACAATGACAGCACCATTTATTCCGGCCTCTCTTGACAATTTTACCATGGATCCTTCTGATGAGCAGAGTGGTGACGAAGAAATAGAAGAACTGGTCGCAGCTCTTTCCAGTCATTCTCATTCAACAGCTCGTCATTAGTCAACTTTCTATCATATGAATACCATATATCATAGATGTCATCACTTATATGTAGACGGTTTTATACCTTAATCTTCTCCTTGAGTGTATGTAGTTAACCTGTTGTATAATTCGATGACGATGGATTGGTTGATTGTACTCAACCCGTGGTGTAGCGCTTTGAATTGCTTAGAATACCAATAAAGATATGGGTCAGCGAGTCTGGACCAACCAACCAGATAAAAGACCAGCGTCGAATATTCAACTGATTTGTACTTCACGCCATCGGCCATTCCGTAAATTCACCTTGTCCAAAACGGAAAAAGCTGATGCTCCCAGCATCGACGACTGCAATGACAATCAGTCTTTTGCCGGCCTTTAGCGCCATGAAAGGGTGCGGTCGTCGGATGGGCCCAGGGGGTAGAGTCGGAGGGAAAGCCCATGGGAACAGACGTTGGACAAAGGATGACTCGGTTCGGACGGCCGCTGGTGCAGAGGGGGGTTTAGAAGACGAGGAGACCGGGCCGTTGGGCGCGACGGAAGAAGCTGGAGGAGGGGCAGCCGTAGAAACGGGTAATGGTCGACGTATTCTAGGAAGAGGGGGAGGTAGCTCGGGCAAAAGGTCAAAGAGATCGGTCAGTTCCTGGAGTGTCGGCATTGGCGTAGTTCTCGCGCTGAAAATGGTGTCAGATGCACAGACATGATAATACATAGGAAACATACTTGATGACGACAATCTGAAAATCGGGAGGAGGCGGGGCAGATCGCTTGAATGGAGTTGAAGGTTTGTATAGATTGTAAAATATCTGATATGGTGAGTTTTTCTTCATCTCGAGCCTTTTTGTGGTGTCTGGGTGGTACAAGGCACTTTTGTGGCCTGAGGGCATGAAACGTAAGGATCGGAAGATCGAGGCTGATGGTACACTGAGTAACTGGAGAAAAGAATACAAAAGGTCTGTAGAGACTTACCATAGTTTTTATCATGATGCAGCCAGCGGCTGATACGAAGAGGTCGCCACCAATCAAAAGGTTTTGAAAATATAGTAGATATCCAGAGAGAGAACGAGGACAATATGCGTCTCAAGATGGAATGCGACGGGTTAGCAGTTGCAGCGTGCAATTTTTGTGACGGCCACGGGGGAGGAGTCGGATAATAAGATGTAGGAGGATTTGTTCGCATGACCGAATATCCCAAACGCTTAAGGTACGTATATACCTGAAGTCATGATATGTAGAGCAATCCTGTTAAAAGTAGGATAAAGGCCTACCTGCAGTCTTTCCAAAGTGAGGTCCTGTACTCCAAGCATTTCCGCATAGACTTGTTGAACGGTCATGGGTGCCCCAGACATCTCTAATTGTGAACTGGTGAGATCCATGCCAACGTCCTTCCAACAAAATAGAGATCCTCTCTCTACGAGATAGATAGTCTCTTCAGGTAAAAGTTCGAGCCGTTTTTGGGTCTTTTCGACGCCATTTTCGTCAACAACAGGACGCGGAGCAGAGTGGCCCATGGCAGCAAAGTGAATGCCTTTGGCTAGAGTAACATGGGCGCGGCCGATACCCGGGTACCATACAGCATGACTGACGGCTTTGCTGAGAGCAGGTTAGGCATTTTCGAGATAAGATCAGAGAGAATGTACCTCGAAATAGTACGCGTCGCTCTGAGGGTATCGAACATTGCCGACCTCGCGCTATCTAGGACATGGATCTGGAGACCTGAGCCGCCTCCTGGCTTAGGTTCGAAATCCTTTTCACCACGCTTCGGTATTACAGGTCGCGCGATACCAGGGCTGAAAACGAGTCATGAGACGGTGTGCAGAGGCAACGTGTTGTCGACGTACATATTTGTCCAATCAAGACCTCCCTCTTCGTCGCCAGAGGATTGTGCATCGTCGTCGTCTGGAGTGAGCTGTGTGGGAGGAGGTTGTTCGTCGTCCATGGCAGAGGCGTCGAGCAGAACATGCCGTGAACACGATGTCGGCTCGGAGATTGCCGAAGATACAACCTTACGGCTGGGTGCAACATTTCTGCTCCTCTCTACGATGCGACCGCTCACGCTGCATGCCTCTGCGCTCAACGACGAGGAATACGAGCTCTATACGGCGAGTCTGCGGGGCTTGGATGACCACTCGGATACCGCCACACACGATGACGCCTACTACGAGGGCATGCAGGTCGGGGTAAGGGAAGTCAGGGGATGGATGCGGGGGAAATATGCACATCTGCAGCCCGGGGTAATTGATTCGGCGAGTAACTATAAGTGAGGGCGTCCATATACAGGACCTAATTCTACTCCAGATCCTCCGTTTTTTTGCGCCTGGGCTGGGAAACGCCGATGTGCTCAGCGGCGGCCAGTTCTTTGCAGCCCTGAGGCTTGTTGTGCATGCTGATCAGGGCAAGGATGTCGACCGCAACCTGGGTTTTGTGCAAGGTTCCTCTGCGTCCTTCACTTGCCGCTGTTCTTACTAAATCTTCGCAGCCCACCCTGCGCCACCCAAAGTCGCGCCGACGCAATCAGTAGTTCCGCCACATTCTCCTCATAATCCCTTCGTTGCACGTGTCCCTCCCCTTCCTCCGCGCAAGCATGCGCCACCTCCTCCAAAACACGCTTCTACTTCACCCTCGCGGAAGTCCATATCTCCCACTCCAGTGCATCATGCGCCACTCCCTCCCCCACCACACCATCCTCCGGCACTTCCGAAGCCCACACATGCCACCTCAACACTCATCAAGCAGTCGCTGCAGGCAAGTAGGGCCGCACAAACAATGAAGCGAGCAGAAGCCCAGCTTGAAAGAGAACGCGTGACGCAGGTCCTTAAAAGTAGCTCAGTCGTGTCGACTCTTCCGGATGCCCGCGTAGAGCGCTCATCTGTCGTTGTAGGAACTTCTGTCCGAACGAGTCAGCACGTCCACCACAATTATAGTTCAGCCCCGGAGGCTTCGCCGTCGATATCGAGTGGTGAAAGTGTCGAAGCCAGAGCACCACCTTTGCCAAGGCGACGAAATGCTCGCCAGCAGCAACCAAGCCCCCCTGTCTCAGTCAGCTCCCTCGAACAGGTTGCCCTGGCTAGGACTCCTTCGGAGCCTACTCAAGGCCTTTACATGGAACATCACATTTCTGGTGCGCCCATGATCTCTGCATCGCCTCCACCCCCGCCACGCTCTTCTACAAATCCTTTTCCTGGCTCCAATACACACTCATTCACCTCAAATAACCCATACCACTACCCTTCTACGTCTTCTTTGAAGTATTATACCGCTTCTCCCCAAGGTTCTCCCTCTCGCGGCACTACTGACCTTCCTCCGCCTGCACATCCTGACCGATTTCCCCCAGCATCCAATCCTAACACCCCTCCTGCTGTAACCTCACCATTTGGCACTGCAGCGACAAATGACTCAGAAGAATCTCCCACTACGCGTGTCTTTCGCTCCCAGTCACTACACCATCCATCGCCTCCCCTCCCTCCCCTCCCCGCTGCCCCTCCGCGCCGACGCCCTGAGAGTATGCAGGTCCTCGCTCTTACGGGGGATCAGACCACAATGTTTCTATCTCGACATCCTTCTCACGGGCCACACAAGAGGCAGACAGACTTGAGCGCGACATTTACGTCTCTGGGAATAGAACGCGATAAAGAGGGGCAGAAGAGAGAACAAGAGGAGAGGGAGAATCCACTAGGAAAATTTGCGCGTTCATGGCAACCACGTCTTGAAAAGGCGCGATACAAGGCAGAGGCTGGGTTGAGTCGACGAGGGTTTGTCCGCACTGGGGACCGTCACGAGAGGAGCAGAAGTAAAGGACCAGAGGGGACAGAAGACTTGTTGGCGTCGAGTCCTTTTGACGGAAGCAAGGGAGACGGGAGACTGGTTGGAGGTTCGCATTATGGTCCCGAGTACGCAGGTTACGATCCTCCAAGCGTGGATGGTAGTGTGAATGCGGCAAGTGATGATCAGTCTTCTTCGCATCGTCTCAGTGAGCGTGACGGGCTAAAGTGGCCTGTGGGGGACGGGGAAGGGTGGAGACCATTATAGACTTAGAAAATGTATATCTTAACAATGGTGATAACTCATATTTTCCCACGGTCACTGAGGAATGTTAAATTATAATAGATTCTCAATTCCTAACTTGGTCTCAATGTCTTCAACAGATGCTCTGCTTAGTCTCAGACAAGCCATCAGGGCAAAGGAACCAATAGCCTATGCCAATAGCAATGGTTCATGTTCGACTCTTCTCAATGCGACCCATCTTGTTATCTCTTCTGTGTCTTTGCCAAAATCGAGCCCAACACGATATCTCAAGACGGGTGTAACAAACGCGACCAGCCCGACAGATTTCTTCTCTCTTGAAGCTGTATATCTCGCTTGGCTATTTCGTGATGCGGGGGGTGCAGAGTACATGAAGCAGGCACGGGAGAACGGTCTTGCTGTGGGGTTTGTTAGTGTGACGGAGAGGAAGAATGTCGTAGACTGGTTAGAGGGACGATCACACGGAAATGCAAGAATCGTGCCCCTTCCATGTCAGTGCTCTTTGTCATATATTTGCGTGTACTCATCCTGTTGCATGCTATCACAGCGGATTCAACAACTCCTCCCGGGAGCCCTCCTCGACTGGCTAATGCTGCTACACTGGCCCCTCGAAGGGCTCATGCAGAACCAATGAGTTCCTCGCCTTCCAAACGACGCTACGTTGCAGATGCTCACGACGTGGAAGTGGTAAAGAAGATCAGGCAGAGCGAAGTGGAGCTCAAAGACCGAAATACGGTCCTCCGGGGCACTAAACCAAATGTAAGCTGTAATATATCCCTTCGTATTTTTTGATCGCATTCATTCATTTCGGCACAGAACTTTTCTTCAATTCGAACAGTATATGCCGAAAAACTGAAGAAGATGAAAGAAGCCAGCAAAAGCGGCAACGCCACCCCTTCAGTTATGTCAACGACAGGTAATTTTATAATACTTTTTATAATCTTTGTTGAACTGTTGACTTTGTAGATGCCAAGATGCAAGCTCGCAAAGCCCGTTCGTATTATCCATTTGACTAGTGCGCTTTCGCAGTACCAATTTACTTTTTCCAGGCAACAATTACCCGATAATCATGATCTCGTCTTCACCAACAGCACTCATCACAATGCACAATGTCAAGCGGTTTTTGCAGGAATCAACGTATGTATCGGCTTCGTAACGTTCTAGTCCGACTGTTCCAAGTATATTCAATTTAGCTTCGAGCCGTCCCAAGACGCACGAGCGCGCGCTGCTGCTGAGGGCAACACGCGACCCGAAGACATGATCCCCATATACCGCAAACGTACCCATATTGACTCTAGTGGTAAAGAGACAGAGACTCATGCACGTTATCACATTGTCGATAGCGTTGAGGCATTATCCAAGTTTGGCGCCGACGCATGGGACCGAGTAGTGTGTGTGATGACCACAGGGCAAGCATGGCAGTTTCGCCCTTACAAATGGAACGAACCAATACAACTCTTTCATCACGGTATGGATAATGTTTTCCAGTCAACGGAGGCAGGCTCAGATGCTCTTCTAGTCAAAGGCATATATGTTTCGTGGGCCAATGATCCACCAAATGCAAAAATCAAGGATTGGAATGTCATGGAACTCAAGGTCGGTTCTGATGATTTTGTTTAGTGCTCGAGGCATTAATTTGAGCTGACATTGGTAAAATAGATTGACCCACATCGAAGACACGTTGACAAGTCTGTTGTTGCCCACTTTTGGAAGACCCTTGATACATGGATAGCAGCAAACAAGCCTTGGCTGATGGCGGCATGAAATAATATTATACCTACTTATCTAAGTAGTGTGGCGCCAGGTGAAGGAGGGAGGAAACCTGGAGAATGTGCATAGGGTCATCTTCGATGTATAGTTTACAGGAATTGCTGCGCCACCTTCCTAGCAGCTGTATTTCGTTGTCAGAGTAGCTTGAAGCTGTGACTGGCTTGGGGGTTGAAGCGGACAAAGACTTGTGGATTGCTTCGGACAAAATAATTGTGGGCTGCTCAAAGAGGGGGACGTTGTCACCATAAGGGAGTTCGGTAAATTATCTTTTGAGGCGGCGGATCAGGCGATCAATCGATCAGGCGATCAGGCGATCAGAAGAGGCGGCAGCGTAATTCCGACTGGTCATGTCACTTATATATTATGAGCTATGGCCCCATGCCTTTGGCGCAGGTCTATCTTGTTGGGGCTTTTCCATCAAACCCCTGACTGAGACCCAGCCCTAACTTCATTGCACACAGCTAGGGCTTTGACAACCAACTCAATGCTTAGTCCCAGCCTCAATTTTGCTGTGCTCAGTTAGGGCCTTGATTTTGAAACTCAGTGCTTAGTCTTGGCCTCAACTTTGCTATGCTCAGTTAGAGCCTTGATTTCAAAATCTCAATGCTTAGTTCTAACTCCAATTTTGCTGTGCTCAGTCAGGGCCTTGCTTTCAAAACTCAATGCCTAGTTTCAGCCCCAACTTTGCTGTGTTTAGTTAGGGCATTATTTTTAAGATGAAAAGCTTAATTCCAGCCTCAAATGTTCACCACTTACAAATCTAACATCTTGCATTCATGATTAAAAAGATCAGATTAACCTATTTGAGTTTGTTACATTATACTTTGAAGTGTGAAAAAAAGCCTCCAGATAAAGATATTCAATCTTGTCTTATACTTCATCAAAATTTTCCTTAAATTGGTCTTTTCCCACATCTGCAGACTTTCTAGCACCTTCCATGCATGATCAAAAAGATAGTATATATCTATAAAATACTTTGAAATGTGTGTAAAAAAGATCCTCCAAAACAAGATCTGCAAGTGATTACTTATCTCATCTTATGAATGATTTTCTTTAATCAGTTATGTCCATACTCTAACACTTGAAAATGCACTTTTTGCCTCTAGGAAGAAAAAGAAGATGCAAGTCAAGGCATTCAACACTATCCTCACCTTTGACTTAAGGGGGCATGGTGGCTCAGCTGGCACCACCATGTCCCAAAAAGCAGGTCATGTGACTTGCGAGTGCAAGGTCAGGGTTTTGACTCTAGCTAAGTGCACCTGGGTGGAAAACACCTTAGACACCACATGGGTTACTTCAATGCTGCTGGAAAGCCACTGCCTGCACGTGACTGATTAGGAAGGCTTTGTTGGTCAGGCCACCCCCAAATGACCAATCAGCACATGATACAAAGAAGCATGGTGACCACCACGCCCATGACCAGATGAGAAAAACAAACAGTTTCCCTGGCTTGATGGATTTGGGAGAGGGTCTCAGGGTCCTTGCAGACCAAGCAGGTTGAGGTATGAGTAGTCGAGAGGATAGGAGTCAATAGTTCAATCAGGCTGCCAAAGTTACTGTGTGGTCCATTGGATGGATTGGTGGTTGCCAGTTTGATCAGGTGCCTAACCAATTGGTCTGGCATGTCTGTCACTAGGCAGCTCACTGGCCATTCTGTTGCGGGTTCCAAATCTTGGGATTGATCTTCCAAAAGTATTGTCTGGGCATGGGGAAGGGTGGAGTCATGACTACCCTTGGTGAGAGTTGACTAGAGGGAGGCTCTGAGCTGGCCAATTGGGTTCCAGCCCTACACCAATCAACTCTGACTAAGCCCTGCCAAGTATAGCTGGGTTCAGAAATTGGGAAGGCACATTAATGGCAGATGGTGTGGGGACTTAGTGTGTGGGAAGTAGTATGAACTCCGACAAAGTCAAATTATAGTAAAGTAGCTATGAGGCATAACCGGCATCAGCTGAAAAGGGATCAGGCCAGAGAACTAG
>JAGGAV010015711.1:0-27466 GCA_017657295.1 Termitomyces sp. DKA64 | reverse complement strand
ATACATTGTAGCAGAGGCTGATTTGTGCTATAACATGCAACACTGGTGGCAGCCACTGTGACATAGCAGATCCTCACACTGTTGTGTCAAAGAGGAAGCAATGGAACAATTACATTGTGTTGTTACAGATGTTCTTGGCAGAGTTCATTAACCAGTCTGTCAGCTGCCCATGGGAACATAACAAATCTCATAATATCATTTAGAAATTGTATGTGTATGACATTATCCTTGAGAAATGGTATGTGTATAGCATGTGGCATTTTCCCCACCCTCTGCATCCATGTTCCATCAGTGGATTTATGACTGGATCTGGCAGCAGGTCACCCTCAACCAGCTTTTCCATCACCTGTCATTTATAGCTTATCATTGATTTTTAGAGCTGTTCCACCCATGTTGTCTGGTGAATAGTATGTTTATAACACAGCTGGTCTTCTGAATAATTATTGTTCACAGCTGTTCCATCATGTTTCATCAGGGATTTCTGACTGGATCCAGCAGCAGGTCACTCTAGACCAGCTTAACTGTCACCCATCATTTATAGCTTATCATTGATTGCGCTCCACCCATGCCATCCAGGAAATAATGAGTGTATAACACAGCTGTAATTATCCCTTCAAAATAATAATTGCTTGGAGCTGTTCCACCATGTTGATTCAACAAATTTCCATCAGAAAATTTCTGACCATCTATCCCACCAGTCCTATAATCTAACATTGTATCACAGGATGGCCAATGTCAAGGTTGAGGTTTAGAAATGGTATCTGTATAATATAGCCATTATTGATTTCTGACTAGCTCTGCTGGCAGGTCACTCTTCCACAGTTTTTTGTTGTTTAGCAACCATGCATGATACATTACATTGTGGGGCCTCTGCTCTGGTGCAGCAGACACTGCTGGTCCTGTAATGTATGTTACAAATCTCACTCCACCTTATCATGAGACACAACATGTATATGTGCCTCTATGTGCCATTGGAACAAACAGCAGCAGCCAGAGTATTGTTGAGGTAATTGAGGGCAGTCAAGACACTGTGGTCCTAGTTCAGCTAAGTGTGAGTGAGGACAAATCAATGTATACAAGTTGTTGCACACAAGGTCTAAATGGCCTTGTTGCAACCCTTTATATACATACATATGTTTGAAATAATGACTAAGTTTTACAGATAAATTGCTAAGCTCAGTAATCATATGATATATGTGACAGAATGTGTCCTCAGCAGCAGCCTGTTCCATTTGGTCAGTTGACTGTGGGTTTACTTATTCACATGCCTACTGCAACAAGTATTGCAGACAAAGGTCTTGCCACATCCTCCAGCACTGTAAATGAATATATCTATGCACTGTACCAATGACATGGCGACGTAGCTTCTTTGATGTCAACACATTGAAGATAGGTTGTCCAGTTGGATCCATCACGTGTAATCACACTCGGATCACGATGAGTAGCGAGTGCCCAATACGACGAGGCCGACGTGCCGACACTTCCATCCAAGCCAAGCAAGCGTTGGGTCAAGTCCGGATTGAAAAAGTCTCGAATGATTGTCGTCTATCCGGCTGGTTGTGGGAAAAAGCTGCTTGAACGAGATATTTCGACTAAACCCCTGGCGTACCTCGCGCCGAGTTCTGATTAGGAAATGATTAGCTTAAAACGAGGACCTGATCTTGTACGTACTTGTGCCTGAGAAAGGTACATTGCTGGTGGGATAAGCTCGCCATGGGCACGACGTGGAATGATTGGATTGGGTCGAGTGCATTCTGAAGATGTTCATGGAAGGTCCGAAGACCAATCGGTTGGTGCGCGCGTCCATCGGACAAGGCTTTGTCAGATCACGTGGCATGTTGCAGATGGCGGTATGTCGTCGATCAAACGCGATTACATAGACTGGATTCTGAATTGAATATAAAGTGTCCGTCCGCCTCTTGCATCTTTCTCCCGACCGCCATGGACACGTCCTTTTCTGCTCCCCATCTCCTCGCTTTCCTCACCCTCCTCCTCACCGCCCTCCTCGTCCTCCACCGCAACCTCACCCAGCGCGCCCGCACCCTCCCGCCAGGGCCCCCGCCAGATTCCTGGCTCTTCGGCCACACCCTCCCACGTGCATTTGCCTACCGCAAGTTCGAGGAATGGACAAAGATGTATGGCCCGATATTCTCAATCCGCCAAGGCCTGACGACCGTCGTGGTGATCGGTCGGTACGAGGCAGCGGTGGACGTCATGGAGAGGGAGGGTGCGGCTCTCGTGGATAGGCCGACGTCGATAGCGGCTGGCGAAACGCTGTCGGGCGGGATGAGGGTGCTCCTCACACCGGCAGGCGAGAGGTTTAAGAAGATGAGAAAGTGCGTTGGGCGTGGCGATCGTTTAATTGTCGTGGCTGACGGTTTTTGCAGAGCACTACACGCACATCTCTCGCCGACGGTCGTGCAGACGTACGGTCCCGTCCTCATGAGCAATGCCCGCACACACATCCTCGACATCCTCGATCAGCCCGACATCCACCAGGAGCACGCGAAGCGGTATGTCCATGCTTTTTATCCTTCCTCGTCTGACCCACGTTCCCAGATACTCCGCCTCGGTCGTCATGGCCCTCGCGTACGGCAAAAAAGCAGGTGGACACGACGACCCCGACGTCCTCGCTGTCAACCGCTGCCTTGTCCGTCTCGGCATCAACCTTCGCCCCGGTCTCTGGAAGGTAGACATCTTCCCGTTGCTAAAATACGTCCCTGGGTACCTCGATGAGCTCAAGGCGGGCCATCGTGAGGAACTCGCCCTGTTCAAGAAGTATCTCGGGATCGTAAGGGAGCAGATGGTACGGATGTCTTCCTCCCTTTTCCCGCTTAAAGCTAACACCCGCGCAGACTACGCCCGCACACATTTCCCTCCCCCCTTCCTTCGCCAAATACCTCATCGAGCGCCAAGCCTCCCTCTCCCTCACAGACAACGAAACTGCATACCTTGCCGGCGCCCTGTTTGGTGCAGGCAGTGACACCACCGCCTCTGCCATCTCCGTCGCCGTCCTCGCCGCCGCGTGCTACCCTGACGCCGCCCGCAAAGTCCAGGACGAGATTGATATGGTCGTTGGCAGGGAGAGGCCGCCTACCCCCGCGGATTGGGAAGGCGGGCGCATGCCGCAGCTGCAAGCGTTTGTGCTGGAGACGTTTAGATGGAGACCTGTCACGGCTGGTGGTGAGTCCTTACTTAGTCCTTCTTCCAACCTAAACCCTAATACAACTCCAGGCTTCGCGCACAAAGCAACAAAACCCATTCCCTACAAAAACTACATCATCCCGCGTGGCGCCACCGTCATCGGTAATGTCTGGTCTGTCGGCCGGGATCCAAAATATTTCCCGAACCCCGAGAAATTTGATCCGCAGAGATGGATTAGCGCCGAGGAAGGGACGATTAGGGATGATTTGAAGGGGTATACGTTTGGATTTGGGAGGAGAGTGTGTCCGGGGCAGTGGATCGCTACTGCGTGCGTTGGTTTCTCTTGACTTAGCCTGTTCCTAACGCTTCTGCACACAGATCGGTAATGCTAAATACGGCCCTGATACAATGGGCATTCACTGTCCGCGCGGACTCGAAACGCCCGATTGACGAGCTTGCGTTTACGGAGAGTGCGAATGCGCACCCGGAGAGGTTTTGGGTCGCATTTGAGCCTCGTGTAGAGGGAGGTATAGAAGGTATCAGGACGATGCTCGGAGGGTATGGGGGCGATGGGGAGGGAGTGCGTGATGGTGGGGAGGAGTAGGGATTTGTATAGGTGTATTATAAGGCCGGGACATTCTAGTTTTGTTGGCATATATTTTTTGGATTTTTTGGTACTATGTATGTATTTTTTTGGGTCTGTTGCCAGGAGTGTTGAGGAGATTCTGACTGGCGAACTTTTGTGGTCATTGGGTGGTCAAAGTCTTCTTTCACACGATGAATAAAGCCAAAAATAAACATGCTGAGACATTCTCGAACAAGTTCGGTGGCCCCGAGATTGTCTCACCACACGGAACAGCAAGTGATCCAGCCATATCAGTATTGATTTAATACAGATCTAGTCTCGATTCTTCCGTCCATATACAATTCACATCTGCTTGGATTCGGAATCATATAGATATCTTAACCACTACTACCACATACAGAGAAGTGGTGATCATTCGCAGTGGAGCTCATCTCATAGCCTTGGTACCACAATAGCTGAAGTCTCAAGAATAAGCAAGCTCACATAAATGTTCGGAGTGGATTGATCGGACTCCAAGCTTTATTTAATCAACTGATAGACAGATTCTGTAGTTTCAATGTATCAATCCAGACTTTGCTTTCCTCCTCATGCTACTCTAACTATATAAACCTCATGAATATGTATCCTGTCTTTGTGGACTCGACACAGTGCTTTCAATTCCCCACTCTGTCTGGATCTTAAGAAATTCGTATCTTTTGCTTATGTCAGTTCATGTTATCCATTCAGATCCTGACGAGTTTGATGCCACTACCAACATAGAGCAACAGCCTCTGGGACTTGGAATATAATTCTCCAACTACTCTGCCAATCCTGCAGGGATTGTTCCTCCCAGGGTCTTCTACCCATTCCTGGATTTATATGGGCACATATATGCTTGCATGAACAAGACCTTTGGTCCAGGCTTTACAATGATGGAATGGTAGATCTCAATAGGGAAGTCTCTGTAGAATGTCAGGCAGAAATGAACCTGAAAACCCCTTCATTTTCTAGTTGAGATGATGTGGATGCTTGGCCTGAGCCAGTGTTGCAATCCTTTTCCAAATAAGTGCAACAATAGTGGCATCAGGGGCTGAAGTGGTATACTTTCCATTTGAAGCTTTTATTTCTCCTGCTCAAACTTATCATGAAGTTGAAATACATGTCCTTTCAAACTGCACATGTTGCAGTCTGTCCTTCTTTGATCCACTTTGCTTGTGTTTCCCATGGCTTATAAGGTGAATATCACTTTAGCTTTAGGGGGTTGATGGAGTGCAACCAGAGGTGCATGTAAAACATTGAGTACATTTCTAGTATGTATGGCAGCTCAGCAAAATGCATCAACAGTGATACAGCTATCTGCAAGAAAATTGAGGCTGAGAAAGACTTTGGCAGAGTGGCCAGGGAAAACTACAAAAAATCCATGAGAAGTCAACAAAGAGCAAGGAGATGAGACAACAAGTCTAATATAACAAGCTAATTCTATAGAGCCATTCCTTCCATCTGGAACATTGAGGGACCAAACAAGTTCAGCAAGGAATAATACAGTCTGTACAGTGCCTGCCAAGTATTAGCATCCTTGATGGATAGCTGGGTTTGACTCCCCCTTATCATCTGATCCTTTCTTCAGTGTTTTTATTTCCTATTTTTGCATTTTACATGATGATCACATGATTTAGCATGTGGCTTTTACTCATCATGTTTCAATGATATGGAAAAGCTTACCTTTTTCTGTTTACCTATAGTATTCCATATCCCCAAGCTTATAGAGCTCAGGCCATTTATTAACAATTATTGTGTATCATCCTATCTATCTTAGTTTATCCATTAGATAAGGGATATCCATTTTTATTCACACTATATACAGTAATCCTACAGCTTGGGATCATTCTGGTCTTGTGCCAACATCCATAACATATTTACATTTTTTTTGAAGTACCTGATACTTGCACAGAACCCCAAAAGCATCAAATTCAAACTATCAAAGCAACATCAGCTTCTTCAAGACCTTGATCCAATATTCCTGCATAGTCAACATGACTATGGCATCACAGGCAGTGCCAACCACATATTGCTTACTTGCATAGAGGATCTTCAGACTTGTTTTCTTTGGATCTCCCTTTACCAGCTGTGTGATTGAGCCACAGCCCCAAGCAGTCACCCTTACAGCAGAAGAAGGTGATATGGTTATGTTATACAAGGAACAAAAGATGATATCATCCAATAAGGGAAGTTGAATCTGGATGATAGAAGAACATGAGCATACACAAAGATCCAACATAAGGCAACCCACAAAACTGACTGCTGATATAGACACAAAGAATTAGGACCACAGGCACTTTGCAAAACTGACCTCCAGCCAATTCTTGTTGGGATGCCCACATAGAAAGGACACTATAAGATGTTACTAGTTATGAGGTCCTTGATACTATTGAATGGCACATTCACAAAGGTAAGCAAGATTTTGTTCATAATAAAAAAAGATGACAAGCTGATGAAATATAAGAATGGGTGAAAACTGCAACAGCTAGCAATGAGGGAGCCCACATTGAGACAAAGGTTCAACAGCTAACAAGCCATGAGGAGTCTGCAGCAAAGAGAGGAGCTTTAGCCAAAGACGTGAAAAAAGAGGTAGACAACTAATCAAAAATGGCATTGACAAGCAGCAGAAACAAAATGAATGCACAATTACATGTAATACAATCTTTACATAATGTAAAAGCTATATGATTGAGATCAAATACATCTTCAATGTTGCAGTTTGAAATATCATTTCAAGTTCACTGTAGGAAAAGATGTCAGATGTTAACAGAGAGAGAATGGAGAGGTAAATTATTTGAATGCTAGGGCTGTTAATATACATAGAAGCTGGTCAGATGGACTGTAGATTGTAACATTAGACATGTCAATTTTTTTGTGGATGGAGCCTTTAAGACTGAAAACAAAAGAAAGAGAAACACTGGTGACCAGTGTGCCAATCATACATGACATTTAATAGTGACATGGCTCATCTTGTGCATGGGCCTTCAAACTGAATAAAGTGAAATGAACAAATGAAAGTAAAAGCAATGATGAGGTGATGTCCCAATACATTATGTAATTGGTGCACCAGTGAGTTATGTAATATTATACATATGGATTGGGTGATGTGTGATGTGGGGGTTGCCCAGAGTTAATTTGGGCACAGACTAAGTCAGTGTACTCTTTACTTTCACCAACATCACTCATGGCTCTGGTTATGACTTTCCTTCCCTTTGTCTATGTCATTATATACCAGTGACAACAGTTGGAACAACTTCATTGCCTTATACCACATTTGCAGATAAGTCTCACCATGATATCATATATCTCAGTCATCTCACACTGCACTCACAGTGCTGTTTAACTATTTCACTACATCACATGTTTATTTTTGTTGTAATCTAATCAATCTTCCTGTCATCACAGTATCTGTGCACTCTGCCCCAGTGCATGCAAAAGACCTCACTACCTCTCCAGAGCTTCTAACAGTAGATTTATCATCCTGTTCTGCACTCATGACTCCCTCTCTCCAACCACATCTCCATCACTGCCTGACAAGTGTACAGCTATTTTTCTCATAGACTTCAACTTGCTGCATAGTTCCAACACTGAACTCCACTTTCTGGTAATAGAGCTTTTCACATGCTTGCCTCCCATACCCACAGTCCCTTCTCCTGCTGCCCCCACACTTGCTCTTGCCTCTGGGGCAGTTCCTGCAAGCATGTTTGTGCCTCCCATTGTTGGGCCTGGAATCAATGATACCTCCTCTGCTGCTTCCCTTTCCCTCCACACCTGTTCCTCTGATGTCAATGTGACAGTGCTGAATGTGATCATCACCCACAAATTCAGAGCAGCAGACCTACATAAGCTGGACCCAACACATTCAGATAAGGAGATGTCTTACACATTCAATGGCTTGACCAATCAATTTGAGGTCAGCCACTGCACAGTGAGGGAGTACAAGACCCTGCTTTCTGTTATCATCTCCCTGCAGTCCTACTTTGACATCCTCTCTTTCTATGTAAATGATGCATTGACCACAGGGAACTTCTTCAAATACACTGTGCACCTGGTGAAGCTGGTAGAGTATAAATGTTCAGTAGTATGTGATTATCACTCAATCTCATTTAACTGGTGTTGTGCAGACAAGGCTGCAGGTGACTACTCCCAGTGAGGCCACCAAGATGATGACTTACTCTCAGAACATGTATGCTCATTGCAAAGCTTCACTATCCAAGCAGTTGACATCATCTTGTGCTGCATCTGACCATTGCCAGAAATTCAATGAGGGAAAATGTCCAATAACCCCCTGTCCCTGAGATTGCCCTCACATGTGTGCCACATATAGGAAGACAGATTATAGGAAGCATAAACACAAGGATTAGGCTCCAGGCAGGGTGTCCATCCACTCCATCTTGCCCAAGCCAGCCTTTGGGTGAACCCAACTTTGGGTTTTATTGCATTGGACTCCCTTAATCATACTCTACCCTTACCTCCCATCCACTCCAACACTGACACCCATATCATCCTCACTTAATGAAGCAGAATGGGCCCATTACTTTCATGAGTATCCCAACCATACTTTTGTCAATGCCTTAATACAAATAATATGTTTTTTTTTTTTTTTGTTTTGCCCACTGCCCATCAAGGTGGTCATTCACAAAGGGTCTACCAAGGTATACTGAATCCACCACCTCTGATGGAGCCTCCATTAAGAATGGCATCCCAGACACTAAAACTACCATTGAGTATGACATGCTGGAGGATGCCATTTGCAACATTGTAGCATTGGGACTGGGCTCCCTTATGTCCAAGCTTGACTTAGAGTTGGCTTTTCATCACATTCCAAGTCTGTTTGGTGGACTGGCCACTATTGAGCTTTGAATGGCTTAACAAACTCTATTTTGATATTGTTCTTGCATTTGGGGCATGCTCAGTGTAAGGGGAGCACTTGATGTCTGCAGAACTCCATCCACAAGGCTAGCAAGTGCCAGTGACAAGTGAGAGTCAAGTGTGCATGGAGGCAAGCAAGAGTCAGACAAGGGACCAGCAGAGCAGACCAAGTGGTTGGACATCACTAGAGAGCTTACAGTCAGTTCAGTGTGTAGGCCAGAAGAACATTGCTATTGTTCAGCCTGTGAATATTCTATCCACAGGCTGCCCTTATATACTACATCAGTGGCTGTGCTATTACTAATACTGTCTAACTAATTGGGCCCCAGTATGTAATGGAGTATGACTAACAATAGTTAATGCTGAGTAAGGTCCATGCATATGACTCATCAAGGCTGACTCATCTGCATTCTGGAAAGCAGCAGTGGCAGTGCATCCTTCATTGTCCTTGCCAACTGAGTCATATAGGGCAGGCTGAGCAGTCATTCAGATGTGCTAAGAGTGGGTGCATCCTCAGATTAAGCTTGGAGTAGAGTTGGACATAGCCCAGAGACTGGTCCCCTAACATCAACCCCTCTTCTAGGTTCATCACCTTGATGAACAATGTTCATGCACCCTGGGTTGGGCAAGAGTGTCAAGCAGTGTTGGTGCTGCATGGAGGTGCTGTGGAAGTGCTCTAAGCATAATGCCCAAAGGCATAGCTGATAACCATTGGAGATGACAGAGCTGGAGTCAGAGTAGAGAGGGCCATAGGTGAGCCAGCTGGCAGTGAAGGTGCCACCATGATAGGCATAGGAGACAGATCATCCCAGTCAGTGGGTTCTTCAAAATTCATGGTAGAGTTATGCATAGGAGCCATAGGAGGAGACAGTGCAGACAGTGCAGGGGTCTTAGGAGGAGGTGATGCAAATGGGGTAGAGGGTTTTGGGGTGGAAAATGCAGGTTCCCTAGAAGGGGCCTGTGCAGCATTGCCAGATTGCTACTTCCATGGTGTGTGCACATGCTTCTTAGCAATGTGCTTTCCAAGGACAATGAATTCACCAATCTGCTGGTTGGTGCCCCAGATAGTGACAAAGCATTGGCCTTCACTACCAGCCAGACTGACTGAAAAGGCAGCCAGCTGAGAGCTGGACAGGTTATGGGCTTGTTTAAGGCCCTGCCTCTGATGCCCAACAACATGTGCAACAAGAGAGTCAGGGAGCTCAAGGGCACATTCATAGTGAGGTGCTTTACCATTTATAGGGGAAAGGTCCCAAGCAAGAGGGATGGCCAGGGGAGTATTAGAAGTAGAGTGTGGGACCTGTCAAGGGTTATGAGAGGGGGGCACAGTAGGGGTTTGCAAGGACTCAGAGGGCTTAGAGTAGCCAGGACAAGCAGAACAATGAGCTACTAGAACATTACTATGCTTGTCAGCAGTTTGGGTGGTGGCAACCACATGTCCAGTCTCCAGGGCAGCTAGTCTGCATTCAAGGGCAGCAAGTGTCAGTTGCATCTGTTGTAGAGTAGAGGCAGTCCAGTGAGGCATTTCAGCAGGGCCCATCCCAGGGACAGGAGGCATGCCAGAGGCCTGGTGGGAAGGGTGAGCAGAGGGTAGCACAGTAGAGGTACAAGTCATAGAGGTAGAGGGAGACCAAGAGTCAGAAGACATAATAGGAGATAGAGTTGGGTACTGTGGGCTGACTATTAGAAGACAGAAGGGGATAGGGCAGGCCAAGTGGTCATTCAGATGTGCTAAGAGTGGGCATGTCCTCAGACTAAGCTTGGAGTAGAGTTGGACACAGTTTGGAGACTGGTCCCCTAACACTCAGCTCCATACATCTTCAATCTATTTGCTGAGGCACTTCATTGGATTTTTTAGCACAAGACACCCACACACATCTGTCACTACCTTGATGATTTTCTTGGCATCTTCTCCTCTTTTACTCCTCACCCCACCTTGTCAAAGTCTCATTCCATTGGGCCCTGAACATTGGACATCAGCTTGGGCTGACATTTCAGCCATCCAAGATTGACAGTCTGGACACAACCATTGAGTTGCTGAGGCTGGAACTTGACTTGGTCACAATTAGAATCCAACTTTCCTTGGAGAAGTTTTATCACATCCAAGGGTTTATGACATCATGGGCAACTTGCTGCCTCTGCACTCACCACAAGCTGGAGGAGCTTACAAGGTTCCTAGAATTTGCCTCACAGGTGATTCTCTACTAGCATGAGCCTTCCTCTGGTGGCCTATACAATTTCAGTCCCACATTTCCCTCCCCCCATTTTCCCAAGTGTATACCTAAGCCATCCCACCTGGACATCTCATAGTAACACACAATTGCACTGCAATGGAATGAGATTTACCTCTTTGCCCCCAAGCATTGTTGACTTAAAATCTTCACAGATACAAATGGTATGAAAAGGTTGGAAGGTCACTTTGGTGCTGTGTGGTTCTCTACTTGCTGTCCAGGCCACCTTCATGCAGAGCATATTCAGGTGAAAGGAATGTTTGCTGTGATCTACACTGTACTTTGTTGGGAGGAAGGGACTCATGTTGTCTTCCATGTTGACAATGAAGCCATCTTTAATGCAATCCAGAACAAGTCTATTAGGTCTGCCACCACAATTAAACTTGCAAAACACTTAATTGCATTTGCATGCCACCTTGATTTTTTGTTTTCTTCTGAGCAGCTTTCCTCTACTGGGAATTCTATAGCTGACACTGCTTCTCACTTTGCTTATTCCTGTATGTTTGACATTACCCCTTGGCTGGAATCAGAAGCCCTCTTCAAAGCACCTCCAACTTGATGGTATGAACAAAACCAAAACCACTCCAAAACCAATGCATTTTACTTCTGGCATGGCCTTGCTGCTAGCATGCACCAAACATATTCAACAGGCCAATGGAATATTCATCCTCCATGCCCAACTCAGCAGCTTCTACAATGTGGACAATTCAATTCTCCCAGCATCTCAGAAATCATGAGAATGATGTTCTATTTTATGTCTAAGTAATATAGTTGGACCTGTCTGACAGGTCAGGGGACTGTTTGTTTTCCTTATTTCAGGCCCATTATTCATGTCAATCCTCCCATCTTCTGGTGACAAGTACCCTCAACCAATGGCTATCCAACAGTCAAATGCATCAAGGCTAGCAATTATGGCCATTTGCAATGGGTTTCCATTTTTGGATTGGATTCCAGATTTAATTGTTGTTGAATGTTTTTCTAGAAGCTCTGCAGTAAATGTTCTGAACACTGGCATTGGGAATCCTTAGACTTATTCTCTCTAGATCTCCCTCTGCCAGGTGAGTAGCTAGAACTCTGGAACTTCTTGTAGATGCTGAAGAGACTTTGGATCTCCCTCTACCAGTTGTGTGATTGAGCCACAGCCTCCAAAGGTCACCCTTACAGGTATGATGCTGCCATGCCTGTCTTTCAGGTAGTTCCAGAGAGCTATGGGATCCTCCTCCTTGGCATGAGCTTCTGTTCAGACATTGATATTGCCTGTCTTGTAAATGATGTCATTCATTTGTTGGAGTTTCACATGCTAGAAGCTCCTGGTTCATATGTAGCATATAGAGCAGGGCAGAATGGAGCATCGGCAATTGAAGATGTAATACCAGAGTTGCATCATCAACATCTCAAGTTTCATCACCACAGGCCCACTCTGCATATTTGCCATTGTTGGTCTCCAGAATGTGATCACTCCAGGATGAGACAATCTTTCCTACTAGATGGATCTTGTTACTATTGTCAATCAACCTCATTTCCATGAATCCTGGCAGCAGATGGGGTTTTGGGTGGGTTATGGGATGACTCCTTTGCAGTTGGTGCCATTATTGTTCTTGAGCAGGCAAAGAATAAGGAGGTAAAAACAAGGTGGGTATTATGGTTTGGATAAGATTGCAGCTTTACTCAATGATTGTTCTGGCAGGGGTAGTTGATGAGTACAGCAGTGTCTTGCAAGGTTGTTCAGATCAGAATCTCTTCTAATAGGCAGCACATCAATAACCCATAACTTGTAAAAAGGTTAATCCTAATATATGCACAGAATCCTAAGTCTATGCAGAAATTGACTTTATATTTGTGATATGTACCTAATATAAACACATGATCTAATCTAATGGCAAGTGTGCATTTAGTCTAAGGATAGTGTAATGTACTCACCCTCAGCTATGCACAATTGACTGAGAGTGTCTTATGCTACCACATAGCATTTATACTCCATTTTCTTTGTTCCCACTTTGACCCCTTGGCCCAATAGTCATTCTTTGTTCTGACCCTGTGCTGACTCTTACACTTGTCACATTCACGGTGTCTTGGTTGCACCTGTTGGATTGCAACAGTGTCACGGTTTGTCCAAAGTAGAAAAGAGTTTATGCTCACCAATGTTGATAATTGACAAGTGTGGTCGACTACCAGAAATAAGCCTGCTAACCTGAGTTCTAAGTCATTGATCACATTTAAAGTAATGAACATCCTTGCTTTTCTGGAAACATGTTCTCATACTCCTATATGCTGTGCTTGCTGCTACTAAGAAACCAGGAATGTTGTACTGCAAATGTCCAACTGTTTCTAATATTGATTTGAACAAAACAAAAGCCGCGGCCCAGGTCAAAAGCCGAGCCGGGCCGGGCCTAAGCGATTGGGGCCAAAGCCGCGGCCTTCTGGCCGAGCCGGGTCCGGCACATCAAGGAAGGAAGGAAGCCCCGAATATAAACAGAAGAATCACATCCTATACGAGGGGAATCTTTACCCAAGCCCAAGGTCAGACAAAAGTCACGATCAAGGAGTATCGAAGAAAGAACGCTGAGGGTGCGGGCCGCGGTATTTGTATGGCGCGAGTGACAAGCCATTGAGAAATTGAGAAGGCACCAAGAAGGGAAACTTCAAGTCTCTTTGCTGCCTTATACAGGTCGTCGATTCGGTAACCCGTCATGATCCAAGACCCAAAACAATCATGTGATTCATATATACTTACGGCAACCGAATGGTATACAATTGTATTCTGTTCGTAACGATTCGACGGCAATACTGGAAAGCGAAAACGATGGGGGTATCTATGTAGGCATGAACAAAAACGTTATGTAGCGAATCGACGAAAGCAAGATGATTGCGATAATGGAGAGCGGAGGTTCAAGAAGTGTCGTGTTATGCGGGGTCATCATCGTATCGTGGCGTTGGGTGGCATCGAGCGGTAGTAAGAGCGGCAGCTGGAGCGAGGGAACCAGTTTGTTGATATGCAAATCATAGCGGGTCGTCACTGAGTCGAAAAATCAAAAACGAAGAACCAAGAAGGTATTAGTAGTATCATCAACACCCCTCAAACTCCCCAACATGTCCCATACCCGCCTCTGCCCTTCTCAAATCCCTCGCCGTGACATTCACTCCCCTGTAATCCTCCAACCACACCCCAGCCTCTCTACATCGCTCCAACACCCTCCCCCAGAACTTCAGGACCATCAGTGTTTCTCTGCTGAGTTCCTCTCTCTCCTTTTCCCGCTCGCCTGCCCGTTCCCGAATTCTAAACCCAAACCTCCTGGTCTTGACTCTAGAAGCCTCGGACCTCTCACGCACAGGGCGTACACCGCGCCGCATGCCGTCACTCTCCCATGACATGTCTCGGACATACCGGAGACAAGGGAACGCCTCGCGCCGGAGTAGACTGCCCACCTGCTCCAGCAGGCCAAAATATTCTGTCCTGTCGTCTCGCAACCTCTTATCGATATCGCGGATAGCGATAAGCTCGAGGGAGGGATGCGTAGGGAGCAGCACGTGAGGCGCGATCCAATCAGGATTCTGCCAATTCCACTCTGCGTCCGCGCTACAGATGAACTCTTTGAGATTCGGGCACCACTCTGCTAGGGGTATAGAGAACGGTGGGACGGGCGGAGGGTACAATGAGGAGGTGAGGTAGTGTTCCTCGATTGTGGAAGAGGAGTGTCCGAGCTCTAATTGGGTAAGCTTAGGTCCATGGAAGGCGAAAAAGTTCGAGAAGCCTGAGGAAGCGTAGGAGAAGTCTACGGAGAGTACGGAGAGGTTGCGGAGGGAGGGCATATGCCATGATGCTAGGACTTCAAAGGTGGCATTGTCGAGTGTTACTTTGAGTGAGCGAAGGGACGGAAGGGTCAAGGTTATTGGTGTGAAGTCGGGACATGAGAGAGAGGAGTAGACTGAGGTGGGAAGGGAGAGGGAGGAGGATTTTGCGATGGACTGGAGGTGGGTAGTGCAAAATGTGAGCTCAAGGAATTCGAGGCGCGCCGCAGCGGTTTCAAGCATGGGTGACATGTGGAGATGAAACGAGACGTCGTCGTAGTTGGTCCATGATAAACGACGGAGGGTGTTGTTGGGATGCGCGAGGGCGGAAAGAATTTCGCGCGGCGATGATCTGGAGCGTGAGCCCCACAAGTTGACGTCGTTGATGTTACGTCGAACGGAACGGTGGTCCGAGTATACTTCAAGATGGGGCGCACAATCCAATATAGTGCGGAGATCAGCAGGGTCGCACCGCTCAAGCGTCGGTGTCTCGATGTGTAGACGCCTGATGTACTTACCGCAGCCTGAGTTGGGCCCCGTACCAGACAGAACTTGTGCGAGGGCATGGGCCTCACGTGCACAACTTATCCAGACAGATTCGAAAAGAATTTCCTGTGCGTAGGCAAGCCAGGCTTTGGAGATCAATGAAAGACGGGCCTTGGCGTGCATGACTGCGCGGTAGTGCGCTATTCGCTGGTATAAATGGCAGTGAGAGTGCGCTAGAGAGAGAAACGAGACGGTCCCTGTTGTGTCTACACAAGGAGAGGTGGCAAGGCTGAGAATGAGAATCCATAGCTCGGGAGGGAGGTGGGGAGGCGCTGCACGCGGCGATTGCTCAAGAATTTTCTGCGCATGCACTGAGGATCTGTAAAAGACGCGCATGTCAGCTATGTCGCTCCTGCCCGAACAGCGGAAGCTGATAGAATTTGGCTCTGTCACTCCACTCCACTATCCTACTCCTACGGAGAAGCTCTCCAACTATCATTGCTGGTCGCTATAGTGCTTCACCGCATGAAAGTACCCATAACAACGAATAGTAATGAATCAACATGGCACGATGAGCCCACTTTTTGTTGTTTCGCTTGACAGTGGCCACAAGACGCTGTATCGACTCCACCCTACGCATGTTAGTCGCTATTGTCGCAAGATATCGCCCGGGAGAGGAAAGATGGCAGTGGTGGAGACGAAGAGGCCAGACGTCCCTGAACTTTGGCTCCGGCGATATGCAGCAGGGCACATGGCCTTTGCCGCATTTGGCCGGGGCGACCCTGATGCCGAGAAGGGCGGCTTCTGACAGCAAGCCCGACAAAATCTTGACTAAAGACCACCTTCAGTCATGTGTTACCATCTCTTCCCTCTCTTGGTTCTCTCTCCTTGGTGGCGCACCGCGCGAGCTTTCATTCTTGCCTATCTCCGAAATTTCTGAATACCAACCCTACATACAATCTACGCCCACGCACGATTTCGTGCCACTTTCAAAGGCATGTGTCATGGCCTTCTTCGTTCTATTTTTTGACCATGTATTTTCATCTTCGGCCAATCAAAACCATGTGTAGCCCGTGACATCGCTATACACTTAAAATTACTGCTACATATCTACCTATACGCCCCTGATCTGTACATTCTCCACTAAAACCTCCGTGAGCGCAAACTCACACCTTCGATTCACAGGCTACCTCTTCCAGCATGATTCTTCTTCATGTCATCTTCTTGATGAAATACGTATGTACATCCTCCTCGCTTCTCTGGCGTATTGACCCACTCATATCACTTCTTTTGTGGATTCTGATTCTCTCCATATGTGCCTCACGCGTCTCCCTGGCGCCGGTATATACCGCACACATTCTCTCCCTAAGGTTACATTACATTGCACTCACTGCTCTCTCGGTCACCGCTCAGACATCCCCGTGATAATCAGAGAACCCTCTTCCCGTGTGACAGAACCGAAACAGTCACTGAACTACGGAAGTCGCCGTATCCTATGTATCACCTAAGTCCGTCAAGCCAGTAATATACTACAAATGATCAACATATGATCAAGTCTCATGTGTCTCTCGTGAACGTATTGACTGAAGCTATAACCATAACTGGAAACTGAATGGCAACTAACCTCGATACGAACAATTCAACGACACCATTATGCATGTTTTCTAATGTATGTACAAATCCATGTTCCGGTATCGGAGATTATTCACATATGTCGATCGAATCGAAAAGTCCTACAGATTTGACTCGTCTCCCCCGCACTTTTACCGAGGTGTCTACATGTGTATAGGAAGCTTGGCTCCAACACAAAAAAAAACAGGCGATTCGAGCGTGCGAACGGCCTGACATATACTTGTCCATGCTGTGTAAGTACTTTATGGGTAAGTGGGCTCCGGTTGCGGGCCGGGGTAAAGTCGGTGATTGCGACTGGTTTGGCTCTCGTGGGGATGGTGCTTGATTGGTGGTGTGTTAAGCGCATTGTAACGGATGCTGGAAGGGTATGGAGTCAATTGTAGGAGCCGGCGTATCGACATCTGGTGTGCGAGAGAGCTGGGTGTCCATGGAGGGTTCGTGCGCAGCGCGGCGAACTTATTACTACATCATCTCCGCCGCTCAGCGCTTAGCGCTTATCGTTTAACCGCTTGCCACCCTGTGTTCTGAGGAAAATTCAGGAAGGTGGTTTCCGACGTAAATACGTACATATGACGGCACCGACCGATGCGCTTGACCTGTTTAGATCATAGATCATATGTCATGAGAAACTATCGATGACGAGCACATGTACCTGGATCGCTCTATCTTGCGCTTGACGCCACTGTTCGGTCCAGTTGTTGAAGAACATGAATTTATCTTAGAGTGTTACTAGAAGCACTACTTCCAGCCCATCAAAGCATTTTTTGCTGCTCATATTCTGTGCGGAAGATCCAGAAGCCGAATATTCTGGAAATCGGCTGGTAAGTCATGTCTGTCTCCGCCCTCCAATCATTTTCCATCCGCGATGATAGTCGAGGGAAAGCCAAAACTAGAAAGGGAAATTCGCTTTGCAATATCCTCCCAGGATAAGTGATAAACGGCGTCATTCTTGGCGGCAAAGCCGTGGTCGCAAGGCGCCTGGGTTTTAAATCGAAGGAATGACTTTACTTTAGCAGAAGGTTTTCAAACTGCACCTGGCACTTACGAGTTACGAGTATATTTCTAATCATAAACGTTTGTCCATCTATGGGTGCGTACTAAAAGGAGAGGCAGAAACGAGAACCGAGTGCTTACATAAACATAATAATTGCCGTTAGCGCCCCTGAAGCAAAGCGTAAGTGCGACACGAGTGCGAAGACAAAGCGAGTAAATCCACAGCCCCTTCAGGTACATGGTATCCACTTGCCTCGGCGCGTCGAAGTCGTGGCAGAGAAATCCAGTATCTACATCGGAGTCGAAATTCAGTCCTGTGGACCTGGTGCAGCACTAGCCTGCACCCATTATTGGACCTCTACTTCAGGTTGATGCTGCAGATCAGTTATACTCTCTCAAGATAACTGCCTACTATACATGTCCATCTTTTCTTTGTTTGTTTACACTCGGTACTTTACTGGACTGACCATTGTACATAATGTATCTTACCTCATGTACACTGACACCCCTATTGGTTTTATCAGTTCCTGTATCACCCTCCCTAGGGGGTCATTAACCTCTGGAGGGTTGCAGGTACATTGCAAGTGCCAGTTGGTATAAACTTGACTTACAACAGACCCCATCAGGGACAAGAATAGTGTTTTCGGAAGATCATCCAGTAGCAGACCTGCTTGTAAGCATCCGGTTAATTTAAACTTTGATCTATACTTTTCTCTTGCAACATCTTCATATGTTATCTCTTGATCTAGCAAAGTAGTTATGTCCTTGACAGGTTGTCATTTTGTCAATGTGGATTTGATGTTGTTCTCGAGGTTCCATCCTTTGGGATACAGAGTAATGGCACTGCCTGCAACTGCCAGCCTAATTTACCACTAATGTGCATTTAGATACCTGTTAGTCTTCTCATATAGCTGGTCCTGCAATGCTCATGGATAACCAGGGAGGTGATACTTGTACTGCTTATCCATAAGAATGACTTTGTATTTGACTTGCATCCACAGAAGAAACTTGTCCTTTGTTCTATTAACAATGTCAAGATACTCTGGCTGAGATTGCTGTGTCAATCATAGAATGTTTTCTTTTGTTGAGCCATCTACCTTTTTCTTTCCTATTTTAATGTGCACATTATTGGGGCCCTTGACTTCTTGCTCCCTGTTCTCACTGCATTCTGCTTCTCTTTTGATGTGCAGATACATACTGCACTTTTGTCTCTTGTGCTAAAGTTCAGTGGCACCACAGTATTCCAGTACAGTCATTGTCACAACCCACCAACCCAGCTCTAGACCCTGGGCACCAGGGCTTCACCTCCCTAATTGACCTCCTTCAGCCCTGGGGCATGCACGAACCACTCATGGTCATTGCCACCCACCATTGCCACATCAGTGCCCATCCTGGCACTTCACCCAGTCCTCACCAATGCTTCTGATGCTTCTCCCAACCATCACCAGCCACCCTCATGCATCATGTCCCTGCATCATCCCATCACAAGCTGTACACTGCTTGACCTCTGCTCTAACATTTGCAAACCAACACCTCCCCTCCTTTGAGAAGCATTTGCTATGCTGCATGATCACAGCAGACCACCCACCCTACATGATCCCTGGACCATCTTCAATCCCTGGCATGGTACCTCCACACTGGGGCCAGGGACTATAGCCTTAGAGCTTACTTTCCACAGGTATATAAGCTGTAGAGTAAGGCCTGATACAGTAACACCTGCTACCTTAACTGGGTCCACCTCAGCCACTTCATGTGAGATAATCAGGTCAATGTACTTAACCTTGGTCTGCTCAAACTCACACATCTCTGGCTTGAGGTAGAGCTGGTGTTGGTGGAAGCACTGCAAGATGATGTGTGTGATCTGACAATGCTCTTATAAGGTCTTGGCATAGATGAGGGTATTGTCCAGATAGATGCAAATGATGCCTTCTGAAATCAGATTGTGAAAGATGTTCTGGAGGACTGCCAGGCTGTTGGTGAGACCAAAGAACATTAGCAGAGGTTCAAAGAGTCCCCACATCTTAGGTCAGCACTATTCAAAGTCAGAGCAACAGTCTTGTTTTTTTTGAAGATGGCATACAATAAAGGATTTGTACATTGGGACAGGTATGACACCATTGGCAAATACTGATAACCCAGGAATTTGGAAAACAGCAAGCCAAAGAGGAAGCATGATTGTCCTGGGAAGTTTCTTGCTTTTGCAGGGATGGTCTCTGATACTCTCTCCACATCTGATGTAGAATCACTGAGGCTCGTAGATGATATCTTTCATCTCTGGCATGGTCAGGGTAGGTGGGCTGAAAACCCTAGAATGCGCCAGTGCTCGCGACTTAAGAGATCGTCACGGTTACATTGATTATACTTAAACTTCTGCAATCTGGATCATTGTGTGAAGCTGTCAAAATAAATTTCAGCCTTCTCATCATAAACGCAATCTACCTTTGTCCCATACCTTGACGTTAAAATCAGAAGTACTTAGATTGAAGTCAAGAATTGAATTGTTATATTCCTCCCTTCTCTTAGAAGTCGTAGCTCATTGTTATCGCAAGAAGGCCATTTGTCACGAAGTTCGACTCTAGTACGGCATGAGTCCGAGGCGATAGGTTCAAACTCCATTCGTCTTTTAAGTGACAAGACGGATGTCAAGGAAGGCTTGCTACTCACCTATATAATGCAGCCTTGAACACAAGCTTCCCAGACTCACTAGCCCACTAAAAGCTTAACTTCGATGAAGACCATCATTCTCACTATAAGCCTGATGGTTTCCCTGGCCCTTTCAGTTCCAACGAGCAGCAAGGCAGGATCGAAATGCTTCTTCTGTCCACATTCTCATTATCTTTCTTAGCTCTCCTTACGCGCTGAAGCCCGGACCGCCGATGGTATTCCCGTGAACAATCATTGGGGACGATAAGTGCTGACTCAGAAATATAGCTGCCACCGTTGACGACGCTTTCGCCGATTATAGGCAAGATCAAGCAACTGTTGACGAGTTTTTCGCAGAATATAATGTCGGCAAGCGCGATGAAGATGAAGCTACCGTTGACGCCATTACCGAGTTTCCCGAGTTCTACAAGCGCGATGAAGCTACTGTTGACGACTTTTTCGCCGATGACTATACAGCTGGCAAGCGCGCTGAAGCTACTGTGCAGGAGGCCTGAGTTGCTTATGGCCCCTCACGGTCAACCACACCCATGGAAGGTAAACATCGCGAGTATTATTTGCTGTTGTAACACATTAGTAATCTCTCCTTCAGATGAGAAAGCCGAAAGCTCAGAGATGGCTAGATTCCCTGGACATGGAAGAAAGGGTTTTGAACTACGTGTCGCTATTATCATTTACCGCGTTTTTTTGTCGAGTTCCGCGATCTAGATTAGATTGAGATTTTACAAAAAGTTGAGCTGGAGGGAATTACGTCGTGAGAATTTTGTCTTGAATTTTCTTTGCCATGTGATCTAACAGTCCTGTATTTTCTTCGCCATGTGACCTTTCCCAGTTCATCCAAAGTACATTAATTCGTCCCTCTTGCATGTTTGTTTGAACAAAAGGTTGCACACCAATGGGTGTAACGACTGCGGCCCACACGTCGTTCAACCTTTCATCTTTAACTTTTCTCGAATATTACCTTATTTAATGCTATGTATTATGCATATGGTGGCATATACTTTTGCTACTCAACCTTGCATCCCCTCTCTTGCCTTGCTTGGAGTGTAAATCCTCTTCCTGCTGTCTTGCTCCACCTGTTCTTTTTGAATTTGTCCATTTCTACTTTACTCTTTAAAACCATACCTATGCTGCTTCTCAGAACTCATTGGTTGTCACACTGTCATATGTATGTGTCAAATTATGCCATCACCATTGGCATGGTGCACCTGTATCTGTGAGTGCATACCTGCTTGAATAGATCTTAATATATGTATCATCCCTGTACTTTCCTCCTTTCAAAGGATTACCACAAAGGATAGCTCAATTGACACCAGGTCACCTGGTCTAAAGAATTGCAGCCTGATTTTCCTATATCTGTATGTCTTGTTTAACCTCATATCCTTTGACAGTGAGAGATGATATCACTTCTTACCTCATCACTCTGTCAGGACCCTGTATACCTTTTAGATAACCTATTACATTGTTTCCCATTTGTTTGTAGCCTTTGGTGACTTTGTTGAGTCCCTGGTAATTGACACAAAGGCAGAGGGAGCCATCCTCCTTTTTGGCAAACAGTTTTAGAACTCTGGCAGCAGAGATTGATGGTTGTATGAAACCTTTGCAGAGCATGTTGTTGAGATAGTCTTTGAGGGCCCAGAGTTTGACTTCTGACATGTTGTAGATCTTGCTGAATAGGAGAGAGGTGCCTTCTTAGATCAATTTTGTGATTGTAGGATTGGTGTTGGGGGGAGTTCTTTTGCACTTCCTTTGGAGAATACATCAGCAAATTCATGATACTCTGGGGGAAACTACTTCATGCAAAATCTATTCCTCTGTTTTTGATTCCAGTAGTGTAATACCAGCATATAGGTGTTCTTCCAGTAATGCTGGGTGATCTGGAGTTAGTAAGCAGGGGTGCCACCTTGTAAGATGCATGTGAAGGGGACAGCACTGATCATTTTGATGTTGAGGGCTTCCAGGTCAATGGGATTAGGTGTTAGCATTGTGGTGACAGGGTTGTCTGGGGGCACCAGGTTGGGTAGTTCAAACCTTTGTACCAGTTTTGGGAGATGTTGGGGGCAAGCCTGTGGGGCATGCCTAAGGGAGATCAGAGTGGGGATGTTTCTTCCTTCTCTCAGCATGGTGGGGGTGCTAGTGGGTCAAAGTTGCCAAGAGAGATGGAGGAGGATGGTGGCTGCCAGCCATGCTTTGGGGCCAGGAAACTGCACAGTGAGGTCTTTCCAGTCCATATTGTGGTTGACATCCCATAGTCAGGATAATCCAAGCATAGTCAGGGTCATCTCCAGGAGCTGTGTGATGAGGAGGCAGACTGGAAATCTTAAGCTGTTGTTGAGTGTGAGGGAGCTCAAATGGAACTTGGTAATTCCAGTGGAGGCAGAGCTTCCATTGAAGAGCTGGAGTTCTAATGGAGTGTCAAGGATTTCATGAGATCAAGCTGGCTGCTGATGAATATGCCAGAGGCCTCACTGTCAATGAGGGTGGGGCAACCACTGGGTCATTTCTTGTAAGCTAGAAGTTGCAATCTTCACCATCAATAGTCTATACAGCACACTCCATAACCTCACATTTATGACAACTGTTGCCCTGCTCACTGCATAAGATGCATGCACCCTCTTTCTGTTGTCATTCCTGCATCTCCATTAGTATGTCAAACCAGGGTCTGTTCCTGACTTGATTGATGTACAGGGCTTCCTGATCATCCATGGAGTCTGGGATGGTGTCTGGGTCCAGGGAATTATTGGGATTGGGATCCAGAGGCTCTGGAGCTTCACAGAGGTTGGCAGTGTTGAGTTGGGCAAGGGAATGGGGTCCTGGGGGTTGATAAGCACTAGTCAGGCCTTGTCCTAGAGGGAAGCAGAGTGCAGGGTCAGCAGGTGCTGTAGAGGCAGAAATCTGGTTGCCATTAGGTGCTCCCAACTGCCAATTGGGGTTGCTGGAGGGAGTCCAGGAGGTCTGACCAACTCCCCCATCACCTTCCAGTACTTCATGAATGACAGTGTACCTGGACAACATCCTCATCTACTCAAACTCTCTAGAAGAACACTGGGATAATGTCTGATGCATCCTAGAATGACTCTGGGAGTAACCACCTCCATGCCAAGCCCAAGAAGTGCTCTCCCTCTGGTCTTCCCAGTAGTGTTGGTCAAACTAGGTAATGAGTGCCTTGTAACCATCATATGTGGGTTGTTGGGGGGTGATTGCAGAAGGGCATGGCAGAGGGTGAACCAGAGGGCATTGTAATTCCAGCCTGTTTTGTAGGCCTCTTGTTCAAACTGGACAATGAATGTCATGAACTGTTCATTGTCATGCATCTGGATGTTGAAGGGATTTTCTTCCACTTCTGCTACAGTGTCAAATACTCTGAACTTACTAGAGAATTCCTGGGTAAAAGTGGCCAGTTTGAAAGTATTGGGTTGTTGAGGTTGAACCAGAGCAGCACTGTGTAGTGATTGAAGGCAATGCCCTGTAAGTATGAGGTGGTGAAGGCCACCCATGAGCTTTGAAGTTGGAAGGTTGTAGGCTTAGCTTGGAATATAGTAAGACATTGTGTCAGGAAGGTTATCCATTTCTAGGGGTCTTGGCCATTAAAGGGTTCTGGTTTCTGAATGTTGAGCTTGCCCTTTCAGGCCAATGCATCACAAGTATTGTCCTGGGGGTTCTGGGTTTGGGATGGTGGTCCAGCATTGTAGTAATAGTAATAGTTGTTCCTGCTTCCACATTGAGGGGGAAAGGTGTCCAGAGCCAAGCCTCATCCACTTAGAGGTCTGCCATTAGGAGGTCCACCACCTAGGAGTGGGTCAGAGTTGCCTGGGGGTGGTTACAGGGCCCAACAGGGAAGGGGGGGGTCCTCTTGGGGTTGGTGGTCCAAAATTGCTATTAGCATTGAAGAGTCAGTCAGCTTGGCAGGGGAATTGGGGAAATGGGGCATTGGGGTGGCCCAGAGGGAAAGGTAGGTCTGGGTGCTCTGGGACCCATTAGCTGACCTGGGGAAGCTGGGGCACTGGCATGGGGTGAAGGTGCATTCCTATAGGAGGGGCACAGGTCAATATGAGGGCATCAATCCCAGGGAAATCCCAGGGCTTTGTCCTGAGGGGCAAGTTCCCTGCCAGGGGTCTCTGGCTCACTGATGTAGGAGAGAGTATGGTGGAGGCAAGGTTGTTATCAGTAGGAAGGAGTTGGAGGGGCCCCTGGGTGCATGGCTTGGGTTTGATGGGTTGGTCCCAGATGCAGAAAGTGCTGGGAACTGAATATGCCCAGGGGTGTGCCAAAAGGCTGATGGTATGGGCAGCAGGCTGGTTGAAGAGTCTTTTTGTGATGATGAGGGACCTCAGGATGTCAGAGATAGATAGTGTGAAGCTCTTCCTGTTGGCAAGGAATAGGGGCTGAGGCTTCTAGACATGCTCCACTTGGTTTTTCTTGCTGTACATGGAAAGAGTGGGTGGGGTCCAATGGGCTCTTGAATTGGCAGGGGTTCAGACTAGTATCAAACTCTTTGATTAGAGTGTGTAGCTTGTCCTGGCGGGGCAGATGGATATGTGGGTACATACAAAGACATTGAGAATAGAGTAAGGCAGAGTCTGGATATTATGTCAGGTTCCACTGACCTTGAGGGCTCAGATCCACTGGGCAAGTCCTTACTAGGTGGACACAATGTCTACATGTATAATTCATGCTCTGGCAAGCTCCAGACATATGGAACTAAAGAGGTGGGATCTGGAGAATGGTCCAAGTAAGTCTGGGGAATGGTGAGTGCCAGGACATCAGGTACAAGTTGTGGGGTGGCTATCAAGAGGGGAGAGGGTGTCAGATTCATGTTGGTAAAGGGAGCAGGACTGGGGGCTGAAGGAGGATCAGGTACAGAGTGATCAGACCTGGGAGATAACTTGGAATGGGGTCAAAGCAAGTAGACAGGGCCATGCAGAAAGGTACTTAGAACATGGAGATAGATATGGAAGCCAGAGCTGAAAGGAAATAAAGTTGAATTGAGATAGGCACATGATATGGAAATGGAAGAGACAAGATGAGGTGAGATGAGAATGAGAATGATAATGATAATGAGACAAGACAAGGTGAGACAAGATGAGACAAGATGAGAACAAAACAAGAATGAAAACTAAATAACATTGAGACAATAAAGAAACACAGAGACTGGAACAACAAGACAAATGGGGCACAGATTACTCTACAACCTGAATACTGACAAGGGACCTCCTCTGGGACCATGGGTCTGAGGTTGGGGATTGCCAGGGCTGTGCAAGTCTGACAGGTGTTGGTTCTGATCTGGCATGTGGGTTGTGGTGATACCTTGATGCAGATCTATGATGTGTGATGTGTGCCAGGAGGCCAGGAGGAGTATTGAGGTTACTCAGGTTTTTGGTGGAGGATGGGAGAGTGATGGGGCCCACTAAGAGAAGTGCCAGGGCTTGGTGGAAAAGCATTGGAGTCTACCATGGCAGGTACCAGGAGTAGGGAATGGTCAAGGGGCTTGTAAGCAGTTGGAAAGTGCTCCAGGGCTGTTGGAGTTAGTTGGAATGTGATCTAGGAGGTTGAAGTGAAACCTGGGGGTCAGGGACAGGTTGTGACACCCCAACTGGACCCCCAGCACCCTTGTACTAGCATAACCTCAAGACCCAGAGACCCTCCATCAGGCTTGATCATAAGTGACTCAGCCCTTTCAAGATCCTCTGGAAGGTCTTGACCCATGCCTATGAGCTCAGCCTACTTCCAACCCTGAAGGGTCTCCACCTGGTGTTCCATATCTGACTCCTTAAGAAGTATGCCCCAGATCCCTTCCCTGAACAATGCCCCAGCTGACCCCCACCCATCAACATCAAGGACAAGTACCACTATGAGGTCAATCACATCCTCAACTCCCATCTTGTCTACAGTTGACTCCACCACCTGATCCATTGGAAAGGCCATGGACTCAAAGACAACACCTGGGAGCCCCAAAGAAACCCTCTCCAGCACCCCCACCAAGCTCTGGGACTTCCACCAACAACATCTCACCAAGCCCCAGGACCCCTGGGACCAGTATCTACAGATGGCAGTAGTAGGTGTAACCCCTGCCTCTGGATTCACTGGCTGGATGGATAAGGCCCTGTCTAAGAGGACCTGGTGTTTGCAGACCCAATTCTGGGCAAGTTGTGTTGGTAAGGATATGATCAGAATAAGAACAAAAAAAAATCATGCATTACCCTGCCTTGCCCTAAGGCCACCTTGTTTGCTTATCACTCCTTGCACTGCTGCCCTGCCTCCACTACCATTCACTGGACTTCCCCTTCATCCTCCTGCCTGGCCTCTAGTTGCCAGAATACCAGTGCAAGTTGACAAAAACTTACTGGTGCCTGTGCCTCACACTATTTTCAGGTCAGGGGACTCTGGGCTCAGCTCACAGCCTCCACAAAATGTTCCACAGTTACCTCCACCTGAGGGACTTGCTGCATCTCCAGAATAGGAACCAGCATCCCAGGCCCCAAACTCATCCAGGGGGCATGGACTGGAGATGCTGGGGCTAGCCAGAGGCTGCCAGAAAGAGATGGATGAGCACCTGGAGAAGCCTGCCACAGCCATTGACAATTCTACCACTTGTCAGCCAGAGGATGGAAATACCTATGCCATTAGTACATTGCCTTGACCCACCTCCAATCCTAATGTCAGTTGTAGTCTGCCCAGCACCCCTCATATTCATCCCAGACCTTCACACAGTTATTGTCCAAAGGAGGTGGAGTCAGGGATGAGGAGGGGCTGGGGGATGACATCCTGCAGGAGAACTTGGGGGCCAGCTAGGATATGTTCTCCCCCCTTTTTATTTCCTAGGAGAGAATTCCTAATAATCATCAATCATGCTTCACCTTTGGTTCCCATGCTGCTGCCACTCACCAAACTTTGCCATGTGCCTTGGGGGTCTCAGTGCTGAAGGGGGGGGGGGGGAATGTCATAAGAGTACATAACAACCTCCATGAACCCCTATAACCACCACCCACCCCTGGCACCCCCCCTGGAGACCCCCACACTTCTCTGGCAAACCCTGACACTTCCCCAACAAATC
>JAGGAV010015710.1:0-27626 GCA_017657295.1 Termitomyces sp. DKA64 | reverse complement strand
TTCGGGTACAAGTGAGACCCATGACAGATGTTGCGTTGCGCCCGGCATTTTGGATACATATGCCGACAATGTTTCATCCGTTTGCGTTTTCCTGGCATGTTGGGGTACACGTGAGCAAACCCGTGTTTCATCCGTCACACAGTCTCGGATAGGATATTGTTGAGAAATGGAAGATATGTGAAGGGAGTAATGCTACGTCTGCATTCCCCGGCACAATGACAATATCTTGTCCGATGCCACACGTACTCCTACCCTACAATTCGACGTCACTTTGCCGGAGTGGTTAACGGGATCGCCTGCTATCTAAACAAGCGGTTGCACTTTGTGCGCGAGTGTTCGAATCGCTCAGGTGACGCTTTTTGTTTCCACTATCACATTGCAAAATACCTGAGCAAAAATCCGAACATTGCACAATGATCTCTTTTGTTGCCCCGGGGATCTGGAGAGCGCTCCGGAGGTGTTGAACGAGCCAACATCACTCTGATGAGAAAAAAACCTTCTTTTTACTATACTATACTATACCCAAAAGTCTAGAACATATGTAAACTAATTATAATTGGAGCCCATATTGAGAACAAATGTGCTCCTGCCACCCCGAGGAAGGACCAACACCGTCTCAGCTCCGTGGGTCTGAAATGTCTCTATACTGGGTATTGCCATCGAACCCATCGTCAATTCCCCTGCCAATGGCAGCGCCGTGACCGATACCTTAGGCAACGCCAACTCCCCATGATGAAGCGCGATGAGCGTTATGTGCACTATCTTGGTCTCCCCATCCTTAGAAGAGGTGAAAGATCATCGTTCAGAATATAACGAGTCAACGTACTGCAGCAGTAAAGTCCCCGCGTTTTGGTCCACTCACAAGCCAGTCGCGTACCATCTCCTCCACGTCATATCTCAGCATGTACCGACGTTCCTTACCCCTTGCACCAGAGCCCCAGTGCAAGGACGTACGGATCGAAATGGTCGCAGACATTGGTTGCCCTGCATAAAGAGGCAGAGAACCTGTCTTCACAGACAAGTCGCTGAACGGCGCTGATAGAATTTGTAGGCCGACAGAAGCCACAATCTAGCGATGATGGAATTAACAACAATGGTAAGATGAATTAGCAACTTCAAGCATACGTTCATATGCGGCACATCGACTGGTATCGTAATCTCCCTCCACTTGCCTTCAGGTGGGTAAGGATGTCTGTGGTCTTTGAGAAGCTAGATAGAGTTGTCATGCCAATCCGTAAAGGCATTTGCAGAAATCGAACCTCCTTCGCCTTTTTGAGCAACTCGGCAGTCCCCTCGTTCGCTGTGTCCTTGGGGCCATCAGGGACCCTGAGCTCCCCTGTTATCCCATACAGTTCGACCCATCCGGCATCGCCTTCCAATGCCTCGACAAGCTGGGTGATGAGAGCTGTGCGGTGCTGATGAAGGGAGGGCGACTCCATGACTACTTTCGCGACAGTTTGATCCACCACAGCCTCGACCTCTTTGAAAGATGAGCAGCCTGACACTGACCCAGTAGAACGAGTGGCGTACCTTCCCGCAACATGCGATATCGTATTAGTAGGTTTAACGACTCGCGAACTGAGGTGGAAATCAATGCCGGTCAAGCCAATTCAAAATATGACTAACCGGGGCCATGAGCGGAATCGATGTGGAACAAGAAATTGACCGGTTGAACAGGGGTTACAGTCTGAATAGAGGTCACCAAAGTCCTTTCCAAACAAATTAGGAATAGAATACCACTACTCCGCGATTCTTGGTAGCGGTTGACGAGATCTTGACTCCATCGAGTTCGTCTTCCTGAGTCATCAGTTCTGCAGCACATATCCGCACATGTTGGTGACTTGTCGTTGATATCGTGAATTTGGAAAAGAGCCTGAAAAGGGCCACATTGAGACACTAGAGGTGCAAACGGAATGTAAATCCCGTACCGAGATCCACGGAAGAAATCTTCAACATTGACGGATATTGGAAGGGTAGTCAGAACGACTTGAGTCATCCGTATCATCCGAGAGAATAATGGCTCGGCTACAGTCATATACTCAACCTCCGTGGTAATTTTCTGTTGTGTCGGTCAGCAGCATATAATATGAAGCAAGTACAAATCCTTACCATCGCCTGGAAAGCCGAAGTATCTGAGTGAGGTATCATGAATGATACGGCCGTGTGCGCTGAAATGTCCTCGAGAATGATGGAGTTATCGACGATCTGCAGCCGCTCTGATCTCTTCTCTACGGCCATACTGTCAACTTGGTGAACCAACGCTCAGGCAAAGGACCCCCACCTTCGCTGTAGTACGCATCCATCGGTCGGAAGGTCACACCAGACGAAACTAGCTTGACAATGACTTTCTTTGTATGATTGCGGCCGGTGGACACAGTGACAAGAAGTGTTGGGGGTTCACCAAGTTCAACTTGCGCCCAAAGTATTACGATCAAAACTCTGACAAGATGCAAAAAGAAGAAAAAGGTACTTTTATCAGGTTGACTGACGTTCACGTCCAGTGCAAGAAGATCTTTTGGAACATATACAAGGACGGGTGTTTCCTTTCGCGTTGAGGATATTCTGGAAGGAAGTTTCCTATGCTGCCATTGGAGACATAGCTTCGCCACACGCAGCTCACTAGAGTCAAGCAGGTAAGTTCCTGCTGCCATGGCCTGAAGTGAAGCATCAAGAAACGGTAGTGGACTACGTCCGGAAAGCTTACTGGGCAAAAAAGAGTAAGTGTCGTCTTCCCCGGTAGTAACTCTGTAACGGATGTAGAGAACGTATATCGTTCTGAATCTCTACCTGCAAGGACAACATTAACTGCTTCTACTGAAAGGACCTGGGTTGCCCTCCACAGTCAGCGATGTCAAATTACTGTTGAGATATCACCTTACACAGGGTAAATGGTTCTGTGCCGTCACGTCCAGGAAACATCCGTCCTTCGTCTCTGCTATTCGGGCATACGGTGACACTTTCAGCGTCACAGCAGGATGATTCGAATGCAACAAATCTACGAAAAACACCATATATCATCATAGTCTCGACTTGTCTGATGACAAGTATACCTGAGTCGAGTTTTGCAGCAGCCTGATGAAGACTGTCCACAAGTCTGGTGATGTACTCTACTTCGTCTTCTTCATGCATCAACAATTCTGCACCCAAATTATCGACATAGGATTTCAGGAACGAGAGAACAATGTGGATCCACTGTGTATCTTTTTCTTGTTGATAATCGGTGTAGGTATCAAGAGCTTTTGATAACATGAAAGCCTCGAGAGATGACCATATATGGGGCGCATAGTGAGCAGGAAGGGATGTATATATCGACAGCGCATTCTGATATTCTCCACGATGACTGGAGCAGCTGTGAGATGAAATCTAGCATAAACCGATGACTAGACTTACAGATCAAGGGCTGCAAGGCTGCCATGTAGTCGCAAAGCAAATTTCCGTCGACCGGCGTTAGTATATAGCTCTATAACACGGTTCGTGGCGTCGACGTAAAGTTTATAGAAAGTCTCAGCATCGTCGATAGCCTTGAGGATGTCTTTGTTGCTAATGCTGAGTGTTGAAGTCGTCTTCGGACGCTGTCCAGGCGACCTACAAGATGACGAGAATGGCGGCTTCTGCGGGAGATGCCCAACAGTAACACCAATCATGTCGAGCTGAGTGAAATCCAAGTTAGAATTCGTGTCGTGGAACAAGCTTCTTATGTACCTGGGCTCGAGCTAGATCGAGAAGTTCACCCTTTGCAGCATTGAAGGAGTTTAGTCTGGTACCAGTGATGGAAGATCCCGAAGCCCAGTTGTCACAGTATTCTACAGCACTGAGTGCAGATGAATATATCCACGATTCGATGAAGAATGGTGGCAATGTGTCCTGACAGTTTGTCAATCAAAAAGACGAGACACATAGAGGCTATTGTCTACCTCTATGTCTCGTAAACGTCTGCCAAAACCGCCCAGAAATGCAGCGACCTTCCTGCTGATCTCATTCAGGCGACCGCGTTGTGCTAATAGTTCGCATTGCCGAGAAAGAAGATATATCCGGAAGTCAAAGACGGAAATTGTATTAGCCAGTATCAAATCACGGTAGGCTTTCCGTTTTGTTGAGAGTAGAGGAGCAGAGTCATCTCCGCTGGCGGGTGTGATGAGCGTTCCGAACCAGGAAAGATTCTCTTGCTTCAAATGGTAGAACGACGCTTCGAGCTCTTCGTACTGTGCATATGCATCTTCAAAGAGGTTTACGCCTTCGTAGGAGCTCGAGAGGCTTTCCTGCGCCGAGTCAAGTAATGTTTCTGGGTATATGAGGGAAATTCACGAAACCTTGAGGATGAAGAATGTGCAGAAGTTCCATCCAGGCATCTGACGTTGGCTCTCTGACCGTTTGACCTCTTCTTCTCTTTGTGCTACCGACAAGTCAAATGCAGTGAAAACTCCATCCTTGATTTTGTTAATAAGTTCTGCCCATACTGCAGGAGCATCGTTTTCTGGCGACCATGCCACTTGTACACATCTACTCGCAGTCAGACACATCTAATTTCGGATACGCATGCATACCTTTCTCTTTTGTCAGTGTTGAAGTCACTTCTTATCTTCTCTAGGACAGAACCTTTTAGTTGAAAGAAGTTCGCGGCCTGAGTTCGCACTTCTGGTCGTATGATATGTACAATCAGCCATTCCTGGTTTTTGCGCGCAGTTACAGAGGAGTGCCAGTCCTTGATCTGCTTCTTTACTGTGTTCTTATATCCCTCAAGGTCTGTATTCTACATTAGAGTGTATGAGATGACGTCTGACGCGGCATCTATTAGTGCAACGCACTTGACATACAACGACATAGATGTTGAGGAGCGGTTTCTCAAGTACAGTCACAGGTATCTGGGAGTGTTCTTCGCGTGGTGTATCAAGAGGCACAAGATCTACATCGAGCTCCTGAATTGTACGTATCGACGTGTGCGAGGCAGATTTCCAGTGAATGTTGCGCAATGGAAGCTGGGCACGGAGCGCGGACTGGACTTGTTTCCATTTGACAGAGGACTCGGTGTGTGGTGCAGCCACCAGAGAGACGAGGACGCGCTGACTGGAGCCTGCCTGCGCACTGGCCATCCTCGTTGCCGTCCCGGAAGGCAATAATGGTGGCTGTGCCAATTGATCGGCAAGGAACTTTTCAAAGTTCCCTCAGTCCTCCGTCCAACTAATACTCATTATGCCAGGTCCCGAAGACGCGACTACCTCAACGACACCAAAACCCACTTTTGAGTCTCTCGGACTCATTAAACCCCTCTTACAAGCCCTTGATCAGGTCAATTATAAAGCGCCGACAGACATTCAGGTCGAAGTCCTACCTCATGCTCTAGAGGGCAGAGATATTATTGGCGTTGCCTCGACTGGTTCCGGTAAAACCGCAGCCTTTGCATTACCAATTCTGCAAAAGCTATGGGACGAACCGAAGGGTCTCTTCGCATGCATCCTCGCGCCCACCCGCGAGCTGGCCTACCAAATATCCCAACAGTTCGAATCCCTAGGTTCGGCAATGGGAGTCAGATGTGCAGTGATTGTAGGAGGAATGGACTTACCTACTCAAGCTATCGCACTTGCAAAGCGACCTCACATTGTGGTCGCGACACCCGGTCGTCTCATTGACCACTTGGAAAACACGAAGGGGTTCAGCCTTCGCACTATCAAGTTCCTGGTAGGTTCTCGTCTTCTAGATGTCTCTTATCAAGTTGAATAGCCTTTATCAGGTCCTTGATGAAGCAGATCGTCTGTTGGACATGGATTTTGGGCCCATCATTGATAAAATTCTTAAGCTTATACCAAGAGAACGTACGACATACCTCTTCTCTGCAACAATGACCACTAAAGTCGCGAAACTGCAACGTGCAAGTTTATCAAATCCTGTTCGTGTTGAGATTAACTCAAAGTACGCTTTACTGAGCGTGACTCTCGTCCGTTGAACTAAAGGGTACATTAGATACCAGACGGTTTCGACATTGCTGCAGTACTATCTCCTAATGCCATTAAAAGACAAGGATGCGTTTTTGGTGTATTTGGCGAATTCCCTCGCCCAGAATTCAATGATGATATTCACTAGAACAGTGCACGATGCACAGAGGTGTGTTTATCCAACCGTACTCTCAGGAAAAATTTAACTAATCGAGCTTTAGGCTATCTACCATATTACGAATTCTTGGGTTCCCCGCCGTACCCTTGCACGGTCAACTGAGTCAGAGTCAACGCTTGGGAGCTCTAAGCAAGTTTAAGAGTGGAGGCCGCAAAGTTCTGGTTGCGACAGATGTCGCCAGTCGGTAAGTCTCACTCCATTGAACTAAAAGCAATCCCTGAATTAGCATTGTAATTTCTCTAGAGGTCTGGACATTCCATCCGTAGATGTAGTCATCAACTTCGACATACCTACCCATTCAAAAGACTATATCCACCGTGTCGGACGAACAGCGCGTGCAGGGCGCGCGGGAAAATCTATAACCCTCGTCACACAATATGATGTCGAGCTTATCCAGCGGATCGAAACCGTAATTGGCAAGAAGATGGATCTGTGGCCTACAGATGCAGAGGAAATCGCGTTGCTCAAGGAACGTGTGAATGAGGCAAGCCGGATGGCGATCGCTGAGCTAAAGGAGCAGGCGATGAAAGGAGGGAGTGGGGGTAGGAAACGGAGACGAGAGGAGAGTGGACGTGACGATCGAGATAGGGACGATGACGTGGTTGAAGCTGGCATGCCGAAACGAGCAAAGAAGGGCAAGAGGTATTAAACAGATGTCTGTTACTACTTCATGAACATGAGGTCGGAGCGAAGGACATATTTGTTTCCTCTTATGACCTTGGATCCTTCGTGCAGCATGCATTCCTGGCCATGACTGTGAGGAAAACATAAGCAGAGCTCTGGGAGTGAGAGGTACGTGTCAATACTCGCCGGTGAAGGAGAGCAGTTCCCCTGGTCAAAGGAGCAGTTATAACCTCTTGAGGCTTCCCTCGTTCATCTCTATAAAACAATGTCTATGGCGAAGGGTTTGGTTTATCATATTCAATGAAGATCGATTCTTTGACTTACCTCACCACCCTCCACGCCGTCCTCAACTCCCGTCAAGTAGATCAAAAGCGTCCATTCCGACTTTGCACCTGTTATGGGATCGCGGACAGAATCGTCATAATGTTTTCTGCCTCATAGTTAGATCAACGCTATCAGCATCATTACACGATAGGACGCACCCAAAATGCTGTTCTGGTGTATACTTGTACATGCGAATATTCGAGTTGAACGAATGAGGCAGTCGAGGAGGATCGTCCTCCTTCCTTGTGTGCCTCATGGATGTGGGATACGGGAACGATGGAAGATGGGGTACGAGGAGGGCATGGAGACGTTGGGAGAAGGGTACGGAGGTTACTGAGAAACGATCTACAAGTGGACCATAAAAAATGAAGTCGCAATTAGAAGCAGTGAAGCATACAGTTGACTCTCTCGGCTTCGCCACGTTTTTTGGGCGGCGTGAGCTCAAGGGGGAGCTCGTCGATGAACTTGACGAAAGCCTTGCATTCTCCAGGGGAGAGTAAATCCTAGAAATGAGGACTCAGGGATGCTACTGTAGTCAGCTGCATCAAGCGCCGTACGTCAATGAGGAGGATCTGATCTTCGAGTAGTGCACGGCATTCCAAGTCTGCTTTCGAAGAGAGATCGGGAAACTGAGTATCTAGTTGCAGCGTCTTGGGAGTAGTGGTGGATTTAGAGCTCAAAGCGGACTGTGTTTTCTTCTTTGCCATAAATCAGAGGGAAGATATCATAACAGGTGAGAATCGGCAGGCGCCGAGAGTACGAAAATTGTAATGCGCTTTGTTTCAACTCTTTCGAACTGAATCTCAACCAAGCGAGGCGCTTGTTAGTATAATCCCGAACAAAAAATCACAAGTATCAGTATTTCAATGACACGCGACAAAGCCATACATTTAGCATTAATCCTAAAGGGAAAAATATACATCTATGCCAAAATCATATCACCGCCTCCATATCATCATCATCCTCGCTGTCTTCCTCCTCCTCCTGCACTGGCATAGCTTCCAGCGGGCGGGATGGCGGCGGGAGCGGAACAGTAGGCGTCGGTACCGGAGGTTGCTGGGCTACCCCAGGATCAACAGGCGGTGTATACGAAGGTATACCATGCTGGGATAGGTACTGAAATAGGTGTTGTACTTGGGGCGAAGGCAAAGGCGGGAAGCTCGGCATATGTGGGAGTACAACAGATGTTGTAATGGGCCCAGTGAGTAGATCGGCAGCTGCGACCGAGGCGGCGGCAAGAGGGGGAGGAGCTAGAGGAGATGCGACTACAGGGTAATGCACAACAGGATCATCTTCATCTTCCTGTGAAAGTTCAGCCAATTGGGCAGCCAACAATGCCAGGTGTGCTTGAAGCTCTGCCCGCCCAGCGGAATAGTCCTCCGTGCTAGTCACTACGACAGCTGGAGCAGATCTTTCCACTATACTGGACGATACGTCAGACGTTGATGGTGCACTGGTGGAGGCGGAGGGTAAGACAACGGTGCTGGGGTCGGCAGGAGGCTGATTCGCTTCTGGATTATTGGATTCTTCCTTGGGAAGAGACAAGAGAGTGTCGAAATTGATGGCCTTTAGGATGTTTTGTGCCGCCTCCCATGCGTCCTGTGCAGAGCTCGTAGCTTGGCTGGCATCAGAAGCCGTAGTTGGAGCCGTAGTAGGGGCCGCAGTGGCCGGTGCAGAGGCCGCCACTGCGACTTGAGTCTGTCCGGGCTGCGCAGGTTGTGTGAAACCCGGGAAACTCTGCGCAGATTGTTGTTGATATGGATAACCAAATGGTTGTGCTTGATAAGCAGGAGTCTGAGATGGTTGGTTGTGATGAACCAGTGGTGTGTGTGTGAAGGGGGAAGCGGGTGCGGGGGAAGCTGAAGAGGGATTTTGAGTCTGTGGACGTCGTGTCGTCCGTCTCGTCGTCTGTTTTGCGATAAATGTATTGCTTGGCAAAAATCGAGGCAGGAGTACTCACAGTGCCTCCTTCCCATGTCGCATTGAGCTTATACTTCCCATTACTACTTTTGAGGAACCTTCCTCTCTTGAATGCCTTCTGTAGAGCTTGGCTTGCCGACGGCCGAAAATTTTGCTGCAAGGGGTAGCGTGCTGCCATCCACGTGAACAAGTCTTTAGGCGCACAACCCTCAGGATCCGCAGAATCGGTCAAAGCCTCAGCGATCATTTCCTCGTAACTTGGAAGATCATCAGCTGAAGTAGTATGGAAGACATCGTGTGGTTGTGGTGGAGCATGGGTATGGGGTGGAGGAGCATAAGGTACGGCGGTTGGCTGAGGATATGTCGCATGGGGTTGCGGATATTGGCCGGGCATAGGGTAGGCATACGGCGAGGGATATGGTGGATACCCAGGAGGAGTCTGGTAGTAGGGTGCATGAGGATAGGCGGCTTGGGGATGACCATATCCGTATGGCTGATGAGGATATGGAGGTTGCTGAGGGGAAGTAGACACTGTGGAAGACGCTGAGGTAGCAGGAGCTGGAGTTGCTTGTTCTGTCGAGGCAGTCGAAGATTGTACAGAGGGTTGAGCAGCAGTAGAGGTCTCTGGTGGCTTGTCGGGCGGCTGTGCTGCAGTGAGCTGCTCTATTGACTTTCCAGTAGTTGACGAAGGCTGAGATGGCTCTGTTGACGAGCTCGTTGCAAGTTTTTCGCCATTTGAAGTCGAACTCGACGCCACACTTGTCTCGGTCCCAGGCAGAGGATTTTTCCGGATAGCAGCTATAGCAGCATTGATGTCAGGGGGCCATATTGTGCTTTTCACGTAAGGTGGAACGTGTAGATCAAGATTGAGGCATATGTCGATGATTTGCTGAGGGGCCAAGAGTGAAAGGTATTGTCTTTTGAGTTCATGATCTTGGGGCCCTATTGCAAGATTAGGCGCAGAAGGTGAATCGACTAGCTGAAGACCAACCAGGAAGGACAGGATGATATGGAGGATGGTAGAGAGGGTGTGGCGAAGCAGAAGCGTACAGACCGCTCGTCTGCATCCGGCACCTGCACAGTTTTTCACAACAAGGTTTGCCAGCTTTCAAACTCCTTCAGAAATTTGATCACAACAATCATTCAAAAACCAGCCGGCCCTGCATCTTGACAACGACATGATCGTTTCGACATTACTTATCGCACAATTTAGTGAAACAAGAGAAAGGAAGTCACTCTGGTCAATCCTCTTGAGGAGGACAGGAACACTCTTTCGGCTTGTACACAACGTCTGGAAACGATTGCACAGAGCTGCTTGTTATGAGGAATTCGCGGACACTCCAACGTAACTGCAGCCTTTCGAGGAAGAACCTTTGAGATGCCCGGGATAGCTCGACCTTGGGCTTCGTAAACCGTCACACCTGAGAAAAGGCCTCTTTCACGTCTCGAAATTCGGGTGCTCGTTCCTTCAGTCTTGAAAACGCAGAGAATTTGCCATAATCAGCATCGTGCTTTTAGAAAGTCTACCCTAAGGATACTGGCTTTCACGATCGTTGATCACGAGAAGCACGACACTCACACCCCACGAATTTTGATTCAACACTCGACTTATACTCATATCATTCTCAGTTATTTTTGATCCGATTCGATCATAGACGGAGTCTGCCTCCCGTACCTGAACCATTCGCCCATACGAACGTTGCAATGGAAGCCCCGCGAACTACGTATAGGCTGTTGAGCTTTGATACGTATGCAATCTCGCTAAGCATGTCTACCAGTTCGTCGTTAACGGCTGAACAATTGGTCGACGTAAGGTTTTCACCCCACTCACGCAAGAATGATGAATCTTTGTATCCCACAGCTTGACAGGTACCACTGTCACAAATTTGCCCCTTAACGTCGAGCGGCAAGACGAGCGGTCACTCATGGGACCAATGTCCCCAAAGAATCAATTTTCCGAAATGCTTGGACCTAAATAAATCTGCGAAGACAGTGAGATTATACTTATCCTTTCGGCAATTTTCGGATGCAAAATGCCAGTTTACGCCATCTGAGAGAATGCGAAATTTCTCAAGCTGTTTGTCACTTACTCTTTGTTGGAAGTTCATGATCCGATTGTCAACTGAGCACAAGGCGTGTGAGATCACTAAACCAAAGAAAGCTCAGTACGTTATGTAAAATATATTTGAACGTCGGGGCACTGAAATGTTCTGCAGTGACACAAGATATTGTCAAAATTGAGGGACAGGAGAAAGCTTGCTGAAAGGCCCAGAAACATTGGTCACTCCTTGGACGTCGAGGTTTCAGAAGAACAATTGCATGGAATGTCAAGGACTGATCATATCGCATTACCGAAAATTTCAATGATTCCGGAGGACATAATACTTAAGGTAATATTAATGGTAACCATTTTCGATACGACGCTGTATTTGCTTTGTCACGAGATTGAACAAGATCGATTCTCCAGAAACTCGCACAACTGGCATTGCGTCAAATTATGCACCATCCCATATGACCTATAATGGGTTGCCTTCAACTGATGGACTGATGGAACCCAGAATAGATGGCACAGATGTACAAATAACTTTATGCTCCTTCCATCAGAAGGAAATATGGCATGACAATGGTACGACAGGACGCAGATAGAGCCTATTGTCTTGTTCAATGCATGTTTCTCAGTCACAAGAAATTGGGATTGCCAAGCGTTCATAATTACTCCGGAAGGACAGCACCAAATGGCTCGTCATGCTAACTGGACGGGACTTAGAAAGCGAGTGGTTTATAACGGCTAGGAGACTTTTTCCAGATCGATGACCTGAAACCCCACTCGGGGTTGCGTTGCTTGCGAAGCTGATTGAAAGAGTAGAGTAAAATTTGAGACAGCCAAGTGACAACACTTCCCGTTACAAGCGGTGTCGCACGACGAGAACCACCGAAGATCTATTCGCGATTATTGTGAGTGCATATCTGGTTCACAATGGACCGTTCTGTGAAGATGAGAAACCGTTCTTCGAGAGGGAAGCATCTAGAGATCTCGGAGTGGGAGACACTTTCATTTATCGCACAATGAGGACCGCCGAAGCTTTATTCGTGATTGCTAATGTGAGTACATATCTGGTTCACAATGATTGTTCCGTGAAGATGAGAAGTTGTTCTTTGAGAGGGAAGCATCTAGAGATCTCGGAGTGAGAAACAAGTAGCTAGATATTTTTCACGTTTCCAGTCATGGCCTTGCAGTGAACCGGTTTGCTTCCATCGCCCGTAACCAGAAAGGAGTCGGAGTGCAACTTCACCGAGATGCGGACACGCCCATTTCCATTTGCAATAACCCCTGAAGTTTGAAAACATAGCCTAGCACAGGTGACAATGTGGTGTCGCCAGCAGGTTTACTGGTAAGTTCATCTAGATGTGACCACGGCTATAGTTTCATGCACCACGAGGAGCAATATAATCATGACCGGATGAATCCCTAGAAAGTTCTGCACGGCCCACAACTTTGATCTTACCAGCATAGAAGAAAGCACATTGGAAATTCCCCGCACACAAGGTGACATCTCGATGTTAGCATCAATGGGGATTTCTTGGACATCAAGTAGACACAGTGAGAGAATAACAGATTGAGAGCGGATGAAAGGAACGAGCGTTGTTGGGCGTTGGAGCCAATGGTCACGGACTGGTGTAGCTTAAAGATAGTCAGGGGACTCCAAATCATGATGACTTTTTTTGACTGATATCGGCTGATGGTTTCGAGCGAGCGCATCGGTTTACATTTATTGATAGTCTCTAAAACTGCTTTCGAGCCTGATCGAGATGATGAAAGCTGCGGAAAGTCGATGGCTCCGGCGCCATGGGTTTTGATCCAGCTTCGGCCCAACCCATCATCGATTCAAATCACCCCTGAGTGTCGAAATTAGACATGAGAAGATAGGGACTCTGAACTTCATGCATCGTTCTGCACCAGTTTCAAACTGTACCGCACCGTACCACCGAAATTGAGCAGCCCTGGATTAAAATCCTCGAAGACATTAAACGTTCGAATAACATCACCTCAAAGAACCAAAGAAAGAATTGCTCATGTGTGTCACCACAATAAGATATCTGGGACACTCATCTGAATATCATCTCCCTGCTCGAATTTTGAACAGACGACTATCTTCTGTAAACTTATCTTAACCTGATCGTTATACGATCTCTTCATCTGATTTCCTAAAAATCACAAATTTGGAGGGAAGCTTTTCACGGAGTGCGATCAGTTTCCTCCTGTAAAGCGCATCTCAACCTCTCCAAAATTGACTCTCGGAACACGGACGTCGGCTCCGATCGGCCGCGAAGTATGTATCCCAATCGATTTTACGGGTGGCTACGAAGATCAGCGCCGTAAGATAAGAAGAACCCTAATATGTACATCACAACAGAGTAGCCGGAAGAGACCATGCCTGTCTGAAATACCAGTGGAAACTCAGGCCTCAGTTTTTGAAATGATCGTATTACCTCAACCGGCCCGCCGGTGAAATAATAGCATGCCTCTTTATAAAATCGAATCATCAACTCTATCAATTCGATTAATAGCCGCCGGCGAAATCAGAAGCCATCGATATCGGTTAATTCTATTTGTGAACCCCATGAACCCATGTCACACTGCGTGACATCGAGCTGCCGGTGAACAGCAGACGAGTTTGTGGACAAATTACTTGGATTACTCTATCGTTGTTGAAGCGCAGTACTTTACTATTATACTATTTACTAGTCCTGCATTGATCTAAGCGAGGACTCTAAGAATGGAGCCTGGGACAATTTCGACGATCGTGTCCTTGCTCTCGGCACTCCCCACAGGCTCGTTTAGACGCGCGCCATTGCGCTTCATGACAACCGCAGCATATTGACCTCCACCACCCTGTGGCCGTCCCTCTCCCACACCTGTCGGACGCTGGCTGCGGGGCGCCCCTTTGGATTAAGAACTGGCGGCTCTTGCAGTTGGATACATCGAAGTTCCTCCTCTCGATCACGCCTGACAATATGTCGTCAGTTCAAGTGAGATAGAACAATTAGTTGTACAGCCTACCTGAGATCATTGAGCTGGGCCATCAATACTTGAAGGTCTTCATCTGTGCGGACGTTATTTGTGAGGCTGCGTACAGCAGCAGTGGTTTACTTTGTCACGTTATGTGACATAGATTCATAGTGCTCATGGCATCGACATCACCCTGACTCCATGGAGATCACCCACTCAACGGAAGGATGGTCGCGTCTGGTTCATTTGGGAGGAGTTAAGGTAGTCTCGTACTAAGAACGTCCACGTTGCTCATGTGAGCCCAGGAGTTAAGGGTGCTTGGTCGGAGTAAATAAGTTTTACCCGATCCTACCTATAACCATGCCTGCCGGAAGCCCGCTCCCTTGCCCAGTATGCAGTGTGTGTTCCTGCAGAAACAATACAGTGGAACAATGGAGGAGCGTATATTGGTAGTCCTCAGTAAGCTGGCTATTCCAGGCTGGGAATGTCCTGCCTGAGACAACCCCAAATCTCCACATGGTAGCTGTAAACTTGAGTATACATCAAATTCGGCGTCCTTGTACTTCTCGCCTTTATCCTCGTAGTCTCCATTAGGTCAGTTCAATTCTTGTGGCACACTCCGGCGCACTTGTTCCACATACACCGAGTCACCCGTATACAAAATATAGTCACTCGCACGAATTTTTTAGATTACCACAGGCCCCGTGTTCTCCGTCAGGCAGTGTCTGGTTCCTTTCGCTCACACACCGCCATCTCTCGACTTCGCTTATGATTGATTAGATCAATTACCTCAGTCCGACTCGGTGCTTCTCATGATCATGATCAATCTCTCGGATTTATTGTGAAAACATATTTCAACAGTCGCCTGGGAGTACGCCACAAATTGACAGTTCGACAAGTGTGCTCTGGAGTCAATCGAGGCCCAGATTTTTTTTCTATGCCATCACTTGTCCCATGTTCTGAGATGTTGTCAGGGTCGCCGGACGGACGATGAATGTGGAAAGCTCAACGAAGTTTCCTCCGGCCCACCCCGCCCGTGGTGAGCCGCGTGTGCTGCGGCAGGCTGTGGTTCGCCCTCATCCACGATAGGAAATACCCCTTTTTTCGAAAACGATAAAAGGGGGGACAAGTCTTGAGGCTCTTCCAACAACCACACCCACCTACCTTCACCCAAGCCTCATTTCGCATCCGCAATCATGTTCACTGTTAGTCGCGATCTCCACCCTATACGTTAGCTTATCTGACGATGCGTCTCCTCATAGACTACCTCTGTTCCCTCCAACGCCAACTGCGGTGACAGCTCCCACTGCCACTGCACCCAAACGTATGTTGAGGCTCGCCTCAATCTTGCCGCATTACGCTGAACCAATCACTCATATAGCTGCGAATGCCAGAAGGGCAGCTGCAAATGCTGAACGCAGCCTTATCTATCTCACACCAGCCCAATGTCCTACTCGTCATCTTCATTTGAGAGCACGCATCCCCCCTAACAAGTAAAGAAGCGCGATGGAAGCTCCTCGTCTGATTTTATTACGGACTACCGGATATGTTACATGAATACAGCTGTCTTTGTACGTGCTTGATATCCGTGAGAGTTGGGTGCGATGGGCAACGGCCACCCGATAAGGTAGCCTGTAAACTTCTAAGCAGAGAGCAAGCGAATTGAGTCACATCGATTAGTCCTTCCTCGAGTTCTAAGGCGTGAGATCATGATATTAGCTAGTGACACGAGGGATCAAGAGACCGTCGACCCCGATGAGCAGCCTCCGTTTCGGACAGGGCTCCGAAAGCACCATCAGAATCTCTGCACTGCAACAACCTTGACAAGAATAAAAACACGTAACACAAACACAAACCATACCTGATTTTCTCGTAATCGCTACTGCCTTGCAGGAGTATACCATGTGGCAGTTTATCACAGCCCCTTATCATATATTATACGTCCACCACCAGGTTTAGAGGAGGAGTCTGATTTAACGGGCTCGACAGTATTGAGGAGAGAGTCAAGCGACGCGAGTTCATCTTTGATTGCATTTCGCGCAAACGTGTCCAGTTCTTTTAATAGGGTGGACGTAATTTTCTGCACGACAATCGCCTCAGTTCAGAAGCCAATTGATTATGAATAACGTACTCTGATCTTTCCGTCAATCTTAAGTACTGATTCGCCAAAGGAAGTGGACAAATTTGGCGGTGGAGATCCAAGTACCCCACCATTGGTAAGCCCGCCTATACCATTACTCGGGTTGGCAATATTCCACAAGCTGCTACTCATGTCCTCAGGACCACCGTAGGGTGAATGGTATTGGGTGTTTAATATGGAGTGCTGGGTAGGGTTGGCAGTGCCGGTAGGGGTATTTTCGCCAGAGAGGATATACGAAACGCCAGGGTGAGGTGAAAGAAGGCCAAGAGGGCCCATCATATGTTGAGAAGCAATGGGTGAGGGGCCCAGGATCTTTGAAATTTTGTTGTAGACCTCGGAGATGACGTCAAGAAGGGAGAGAAGAGTTTGATGGTAATCGAGGGGAAAGGGCTATCGGGATATGAATGTTATTTCCCGATGGCGGAGCAAGGGACTGACTAGATGTGGTATCATGAGATAGGAGGCGTCTGAATTGTCTGAAAAGGAGACAGCGTATTCATGTCCACCACGTTTACTGATTTTGGGTCTAAACAGTCGCCGAGGTTGTCGCTACGTAAATATTGAGTTTTGTGTCACATTAAGGTGGGCTTGGAAAGCACACCATCTTGGGCTTCTCAACGTCATCCTTATTCTGGTCGTACTCACTTATCGTATGGATGAGCCCGCGGAGGAGATCTTGCGGCGAGTTGATGTCAAGTAAATTAGATAGTGACATACCAAGGATAGCGAAGCGGGTCGTTCTATGAAGCATCATAGTCATCGAATGAGAGATGGTAGGGCGACGTACCGTTTGCGTATTTCAGGACTATTGTTACTAAACTCGCGCTCGAGGTCGGCGCGTGATATGAGGATTGTATGAAACCAATGACTCCGTCTAAGGACGAGCACGTTTCAATTGGTGCAGAAGTAGAGGCAGTTACTGCTCCACATACCCCTCGTGTATATTGCGTATATACGTGAGTGTGATGATACGCTTCTGGACAAGATCGCGCAAGTACTCGACAGAGGTACCCTGGCCGAGCTGAGGGCTAGCTGTGCTGCTAGGGTGTGACAAGGCGGCAGTGTCGTAAAGTGACTGAACGTCAGACTCTTTCACATTGCTAGTGGTTGCAGTGGTTGCACCGCCTGCCGCAGCAGCAAAGGACGAATTATTGGTGCCTATTGAGATGGTCGACGACGCGGAGTGGGGGGTTTTGAAGGAGCTGAGGAGATTCTGTGCGGAGGACTTTCTGCGCATAGTCGGGCGTTGTGGAAGGTCGGCAGTGAAATTTAAATGCGACATGTCTAGTTGAATTTGCTGTTAACGTTCGAACTAGGAAACTGATGGCACTGTCCCGCTGGTTCCGATCACGTGAGCCGCCATCTTGATCTGCGATACGGTGTTCGTCCTTGCGTTGTCTTCTTTCCACCATGAGCGACATAAATACCATTGCAAAGCAATTCACTGACTTCTACTACTCGACTTTTGACTCTGACCGCTCTTCCCTCAGCTCTCTTTACGTCGGTTTCCTTCCTGCTCTTGCTGATCTTCCCATCTCATTTTCTGTTTTGTTCGTCTAGCGTCCAGAGTCCATGCTGACATGGGAGGGCACGCCAACCGCTGGAAACACTGCGATCGTTGAGAAACTCACTGTATGCCATCTCCGATGTCTCGAAAGTCACTTTTGACACCGCTTTTCAGGGCCTGCCCTTTTCAAAGGTGCAGCACAAAGTGACCACTTTGGACGCACAGCCATCATCTCCTACCCTCCCAAGTCTCATTGTCAGCGTGACTGGACTCCTTGTCGTGCGCCTATTCTTTTGGTGTTTGACTCATCTGCGTAAAATTCACTCCAACTCCAAAAGGTCGATGACAGCACAAATCCCCTCCAATTCAGCCAAATCTTCCAACTCATCCCTGATGGTTCAAGCTACTATGTGTATGTACCTCCTCAAATAGTCCCTCCTGGCGTGACCTCAAAATTGCGCAGATACAATGACATTTTCCGCCTCAACTACGGCTAGATCGTGTCCCATCTCGAACCTTCCATCTGATGATCAGTGATGGAATCAATGTGTGCTTGTTGCTTCTGGCGAAGTTTTGTTGAACTATCATCTTGTTAGAAATAATATCTTTATTTGCCAGTGATTTGACATCTACGACGCGTCGATAATCTTTCCATCAGTCCCTCATGTTATGATGCCATTCTTACTCTTCTTGACATCAATTCTTTGCGTTAGGTATGACTTCACTACTTAGGATTCAAAGGTCGCTGTGACAAAAGCACGAAATCCAATGAGCGTGCTACATGACGATCTCCACTTTTTCACGTATCCTCGAATCCTAGATTTTGAATCCGCCAAAAGAAACTATTTGGCATGTATGGACGGAGAATTAAATGGCAACCGAGGCATTCCACAAGCTTCCGTGAGATGAGCTTGTTGCCTACCCTGATAAAATAATAATCGTCTGTCCGCAAATCATAGGCTAAGAAGGTAAGAAGGTAGCCAAACCCAGGCTTATAACAGACTTGCTATACATCGAACCGGTCAACGCATTACTTGCCGGCTTATGCGACACAAGTACGACGATAGCCCATAACATACCCTGTAGTACAAGCGTTCACCTTCGCAGGATTGTAGATGTATGACGTCTCTAGCGTGGGCGCCGTCTTGGGAGAGTTTGTTATCAAACGTGACACTGAATAATTGGTGTAATAGTCCACATTGATCTCGTCAAGTTCGTAACGCGCGAGGAGAACGAGAGTAGATGCGACAATGCATGCGGCAGATAAATCAGCAGCTCGAGGGGCCAGGAGGAGAGGTACATCAAAATCCCTGTCATACAAGTGTGAGGAGCGTAGATAAATTGGAATACTCAGATCAACCATGGAACGATGTCATCACCAGGAAGATGATTGATGAAGTAGTCTGCGAGAAGACGTGCTGTTCGAAGGTACTTTTTGTCATCAGTAAGTCTAAACACTGGTATTCTGGGTCAATCGACCGATCTCAGCAAGGTTGAATGCAACTTTCTCTTACTGTTCACGAACCTATATATACCCCATGCCTGATCACGCGTCCAGGTGTTATATCTGAGTATAATTGTACTGTTCGTTTTCTAACAATGACCCACGTAGTCGAGTTATACTCAATCATTTGCCATGTCGGTAATCATCAGCTGGACGTAAGCGTCAACACTTGAAATTCGAAGGTTCGCCATCATCCCGGACATGTACCCCCGTAGTGGGTGTCCCGCATGGCTTATGGCCATTTCATAAAAGATCGCATTGCCCATGATATTCCTAGCAAGAATTGAAGGCTCCAGGTTCATCATAACGTCGATGATAACTTTCTACATTTAGCATCACCAATTCGACCTTAGATTGAGATAACGATGAATACCTACTAACACAGGGGTCTGAACAGTCTGAACCTCTCGTGCAGCCAGCGGCAGGGTTGAAACGATCTGCCATTATTTTTGGGAAGTCAACAATTGTAGCCTGATCAGTCGTATTGTCCGATTTCTGTTTCGATTTGAATATAAAAGGAACCAGTCTCTTGAGGTTTGTTGCCCGCGTACATGGCAAGCTCCTCAAGAAAGAGATCAAGAAAGCCCGGTCATGGTCAGGGATGTTCTCGGACTCGAGAGGCACCAAGCTTCCAGTCGCAGAATAGCCAAATTCCAGCCAGTTGACCATACTAAGGGCATTAGCAGGGGTATGACGGACAAAGGTGTGCTGCGCACGCTGAGGCCATATAGAGTAACGGGAAAGAAACCGCTAGGCCGCATATTGGGCGAGAAATATTGCCATATACCTGAGCTGTCCATGTACTGCGGATATCGGACTGAGGTCGTGTTCAATTTGCTGAAAGTTGCTTGAATTTTGTGAGGTATAAGAGGGGAGCAGAGTTCAGGGGGGAGGCAACACTTGCGGTGAAGACGTTGACAGCAACAAAGCTCACAACAAAGATGAGATACATTTCACATGGTATAGGCGAATGGAAAGCGATGAGGCCAATATTAGGTATTCTTATGTGATAGATCCCTGAGTAAGAGCCATAACTTGTGGCGCGCTTCCGATGCAATGTCCACGGGATAGCGCCCAGTGGAAACCAAATCGAGCCAAGATATACTGGACGCCCTTTATCTTCTTCCGTCACTCTCACTCTAGATGCCAGCTTTTGACTGGTTCAGACGCGGTTGAACTTCAAGATGCACTACTACTACAGTAGCTTTCCTGACTGGATTCTTTCGAGGAGTTGACATAAAGCCTATGGTCATTTTGGCAGGTCAAAGTTTAGTGCGCAGCTTGTGCAAAAACCGATCGCGAGTAAAATGGGTGTGACAGATGTGGCGAGCCAAACTAAAAACAAATGACTTGAGGACCCTTACCTCTTACTAATTATGTAAGCACTACTCATTATTTCCTCCTCGACCATCAGTTGTAACTCAAATCGCTAATATAGTATAAACTGTCATCCAATGTCTCAACCCCTTTGTTATTCTTTGCTTCGTACATCTACGTCTGTCTGGTACTGTCTCTTGCGCCCCCGACATTCGATAATCTACAACGTATCTACACCTCTGTAATCATGTCTAATTCACCGTCCTCTTCTGCGTCCCCGTCCTCGACCTCTTGCTCGGTTGTATGTATACCCCTCTTCGTGTCGTCGCTTCGTGGCTGACAGCTGTCGCTTCCTTCTGTCCTCTTTCTAGCCCCCAGATCTTAATTCCCGTCTATCTCTTGCCGACTTCGAGGTCTTGAAGGTCATCGGGAAGGGTCACAGTGGATGCGTGTATCTGGCACGAGATCGTTTGTCCCGAGAGCTGGTTGCTATCAAGGTTGTCCAGAAAGGCCAAGGTCATGATTCTAGGACGCTACTCGAGCAGGAACTACAAAGGGACCTGAGCGGCTGTTCGTTCTTACTGCCCTTGTGGGCGTCTTGGCACGACGCGAACAACTTTTATCTTGTAACGGTTCGTCTAAACCCCCTATTAAGCATTTACTATGTGATTTTTTGACATCCTATCCAGCGATATCTCGTGGGCCATGACATGGCGATCAATCTTGCGGTCAAAACCCGGTTTCCAGAAGATCGAGCACGCTTCTACACGGCGGAACTGGTCAGCCACACATTCTTCTTAGTCGGAAAGTGAACTAATAATACCCCTACTAGCTCGTCGCACTGGAGCAGATGAAGACACATATGGTCCTTCATCGAGATCTCAAGCCTACAAACATCCTCTTTACCTCTAGTGGTCATATACGCGTGATTGACTTTGGCTTCAGCACCCGGCTTAGAACATCTCCAGTCACTCATATGAACTTCCTCGCGGATCCGAACGCTCTATCCGGGTCTTTCAAGATTAACGATCCAGATTATACGTCGGCGGAGCAAGTCGGGACTCCACCCTTCATGTCCCCGGATGTCCATCTTGGCCGCCCTTATTCCTTTGAGGCCGATCTCCATGCACTTGGTGTCACGTTATATAACATGTTGACCGGAAGGGTGAGTGGTTGATTCGAGATATTCTACCCAATGTATTGACTTCAGTGGCAGTTACCATTTGGACATGGGGCGCAGTCGCACCATGAGATACTAGAAGCGGTTTTGTGCGAACAACTGACGTTCCGTCCCGACGACTGCGTATCTCCTGAGGCGCGGGATCTTCTCAGCCATTTGCTTCGTAGAGATTCCAGGAAACCGGCCCTTCTCGAGGACATAATGTACCATCCGTGGTTTTCCCAAGTGTGAGTCTTCACAGTTGACATATGTCATCTTTACGAGCTAATTTTTTCCAAGTCAATGGGATAAAGTGAGGACCCAGGCGACTTACCCCCGTTGGAAGCCTCATTCTACCCCTCTCCCCAAGGGTACAACTGTGTGCACGGTGACGGAAGGTCCAGCATGCTCTCCAGACCCGCACCCTGACTTTACGTACATCTCCACCGAGTTCCTCTTTCTGCGATCACGAGGAGAGAGGGGTATATGGAAAAAAATCGGCTCATTCTTTACCAGTACCCAACCTCTCACACCTGCAACACCGCTGCCTCCTTCCCCAGTTTGGTCAGCCGCCTCCGATGTCGATTCTGAGATCTCGGTGCCGTCTCCACCACCAGACATCCCCCTCCCACCGCTTCCTACCTGCAAAGCAGCGGAGCCGACCCTTCTAGAGTTGCTTTCATCTCCAAGTCCTACGCAATCTCATTCCCCAGGCGCAGGCGGTGTCCTTCCGCCTCTCAGCATACGGCAAAAGCTCGCACAGCGCGCTACTCCACCTGCCAAGGCGCGGCCTCTACGAGGAGACATTACCAAGATGCCAGAAGTTACCATCACACCTGCGGATCCGGAAGGCGAGGTCGAAGAGGCAAGCAGCTCTCCACGGTTGCCCCTTATGGCGAGACCTGATCAGCGCCTCTTGTCGCCTATCGATGCGGAGCGACCGATTTTCACTCGTACTTCCGTCAAGGTTGGTCCACCTATCAAACTCTCGGCGCCGCCGAAACGACGCAAGCGGGCTCAGAAGGAGAACTTGAGTGCAGACGTGGCAAACGCACCCATCCAGACCCATCGGCCTCAACCTGCGGTCTCATCAAAGCCTGCGGTCTCATCAAAGCCTACGGTCTCATCAAAGCCTACGGTCTCATCAAAGCCTACGGTCGCACCAGCGCCCACGGTCGCACCAGCGCCCACGGTCGCACCAGTGCCCACGGTCGCACCAATGCTTATGATCTCACCAAAGCCTACGATCGCCCGATCTCCACCCACCGCTGTGTTCATGATACCTCCCAAGGTGGTCTCTCTTCCGCTCATCCCTTCGTCTCCCTTCCCCGCTCCCAAAGCTCTGACGAAGCCCAATGCTACATCCCAACCGCCCTCAAGCACTTCCCCACCCAAGTCTACGTCGCCCAAGCTCAAGCCGGCTTTTAAGGTACCATCAAAAGGTGCGGACTCGAGGCCCAAGCAACATCAGGCAACGGTAAGGCGAAGAACCTCTCGTACTCCCGCGTCTCCGTCGTCGGCTCCCCTTTACTTCACTAACGCCCGAGAAGGGGTCTATCCTCGGGCTATGGTACAAGACGACGCGCTTGCTCACCCAGCTCTTGTCTTTGCTGGTGCGAAGGAGCGTCCTGAAGACTATCCCCGGCCCCCGCCTGTGCAGTCGGCCCCTATGAAACAGCTTAGCGATGACGACGCCCTCTCGCTTCCTCCTGCCTCTCCACTCGGTCAAGAAACGCAGGAGAACGTCGCGCCGGTGCCGATCGACTACACGCACGACTCTTTCCTCTCGGCTCGGGCGTCTGCTCCTCTCGTGGCTGCTGTGCCCTCCTCTGCTGGTCAGCTCATCGTACCACCTCTAAACGATTGGCGCAGGATCTTCGCAAGGCTTTCGACGGCCATCCGCTGCCTCTTCTCGTGGGTACGATTTCGCGGAACACCCGCCTCAAAGTGTGGCTAGACTGCTCTGGAAACGACGCCGACTTCCTATTTTCTGATTATCTCTCGTATTCTGGTTCTCTTTCTCTTACGTGACTGGTCTTCTCTGTCTTCCGAATTTTGCCTTTCAGCTGCCTCTCAATCCACAAGAAAATCATCAACGAATACAAATTGCCAATTTCATGTCCTCTTCAAGCCCTCATCTATATTACAAGAAAAAATCAATGCGTTCTAAGGAGACTTCCTCGACGCGCGCTCATTACTATCGTGTCTCTTGCGATCTGTGTATCAGGATCCAACTAGCTTTCAACTACCGTCTCCGACTGTAATGTCTCTTGTTTTCTGTGTATTCATGTCTTTACGTTCTTCCTGCTCCGTCTATCATCCTCATATTAACGCGACTTGCTATTGGGCGAGACGAGAAACTTACATATACAACACCTCATCTACACATAGGATTTTATACATAATCGGGTCCTCTATGATATATTATCATAAATTATTATTGTTTCTGGTTTCGTATCTCGAGTCAAACTGGAGTAGCTACATCAGGGTGGCATAATGCTACCAAAAGTTCGTGTTACAATAATCATGTTACGGTGATAAAGGGACATACAAATTTGGAAGTACTTAAGAACGTTTATGGAGATACTACAGTGAAGTGAAATCAAAATCCGGCGGCATCGACCTTCCCCGCAAACTGTGAGCTGAACCCGTTCCACCCACTAAAAGACGAGTAATCAACCCAACTATCCGTACTTGACAGTCCACCATCCGAGGGCGTTTCATTGTCCAACCACGGATCAAAGTCCCCATCGGACTGGACGAACGAAAGGGTACGTTGCAATGGTGGAGCAGGCAAAAACGACGAAGAAAAGTCAAGTGTAGGGATCAGAAGTGACTGTGAGGGATCAACGGGTCCCAAACCAGCCATCAAGTCCGTGTGACTGCCACTTCGGTTGTCCTGAAACGTTCCAGAAGGGACAGACGACGTATCCGACAGACTGTCGTCATCAAAGTCCGAATCACTCAAGGCACCTGAACCGTTGGACTCTGACGTTCTCAATTCCTCGAGAACACACCAACCCGTCCCGCTTTCGCCAAGCACACTACGAACCTCGACCTTTGTCCATCCAACAAATTCGACTTTGAGCATGGTGCAGACGCCCTCCGTACCTCCTCCGTGCGAAAACGCGGAGCATTTCACTCCACGCGCCCACACATTCGCCACATCGAGCCGGGAGAACAGTGTTGACACACGCAAGGAGTGGATTTCGTGGTTATTGTGAATCGATACTAATGCAGGAAGGGGAAGCAATGGCCCAGGATCCTCTTGAAGCGGGACTCGTGCGGTGGGGGTCGGCGCGAGGGGGATGAAAAGGCACGTGGTCACATCGGGAACGACGGGCGCAGCAAAGTATTTGTCAAGCTCAGAGTCCTGCTTCATGTGCTTGTTGGACTTGTTCTCCTTTGTCGAGAGAGCATGAGCTCGGGGCTTGAGCATCTCCTTGCCGCCTTGCTTCTTGGAAGACCGCTTCACGGGCTTCCTCATCGCCTCTTTCTCCTTGCGGAGCTTGACGTCGAGATCAGCATTATAGATCGCGCGTCCTGCGATGGGTACGTTCTCGACCAAGTTCTGGAAGATGGGTCTTGTAGAGGAGAAATTTCTGGCGGTTCCAAGACCGACTTGTGCAACACTCCTTGGAAGTGGGCGAGGAAGACGGGGAAGGAATGGTCCCCTGGAAGAACTAGCCAAGGCATTCTTAACGTGGAAGGAAAAGCCCTGCTGGATGGTAGGATATCGTCCTGCGGCACTGCTTGCATTTGCAACAGTCGCCGGAACCGGCACACGGATGCCAGGAGCTGTGAGGTGTTTGAAAAACTGAGTGACGATGTGTCTGGATTGGCTGAAGAGCCTTTGGGTTTGGCCTAGAGTTGGAAGACGAGGATGGAGCCGGACATATGAGGGAATGTGAAAGGCTCTGGTGCCGACGCCAGTTTTGTTTGGAAGAAGACCGTGGACGTGGCGGACTGTAGTCCGCGCGCCCTGCGATGCGAGCATCCTGAACAGACGACGGTTGTGGCAAGAGAAAGGCTGCGGAGTGATTCGGCACAGGACCCTCGGCATCTCTTGCGTCATTGTTTGCCGAGACCATCGTAATCAAGCATACGAAACGGTGAGGAACCTTCATACCATCTGAATATACATACACCAATTACACAATCACGCATTCTTTCCTGCACCATCATGTCCCAATGAATTTCCTCATCACCACGTTCCAAGGTGACTTCGGACTTTGAAGTCACACCCAGTCTTAGCTCGGACCTCATCAACAGTGACGCCTTTCGCGAGATCAATGAGCGTCAGTTCACCCACAGTACGATCGACGTCGAACACAGCAAGTTCGGTGACGATGGTGCTAACTGTGCGTGCGCCAGTAAGCGGGAGGGCACACTGCTTGAGGATCTTCGGGCGGCCGCCTTTGGCGGTGTGTTCCATGACGGCAATGACTTTGGTCTTGTCGGGGTTCGAGACGAGGTCCATGGCACCACCAATACCTATGTCGGTGTAAGTCGGCAAGTCTTTGCGTGTGAACAAGCATACCCTTGAGCATTTTGCCTGGGATCATAAAGTTGGCAATGTCACCAGCCTGAGAGACTTCCATCGCCTAGCGTCGAACATGTCAAGGTGTGCGAGAAAAGGACATGATCCAACACTCACTCCGAGGATCGCAACATCGACGTGGCCACCACGAATCATAGCGAAGGATTCGCTAGAATCTAGATAGACACATCAATACAAAGAGCCAAATCAAATCTTGTGAGAGGTGCAACAGACCAAAGATGGAGGCACCGGGAACAAGAGTGACAGTCTCCTTGCCAGCATTAATGAGGTCGCTAGAAAGAGCAATTCGTTAGTACACACCTTCATCTCCATCCGATCAATAGACTCACGCATCAAGTTGCTTTTTCGTCGGATACGGCCCCATGCCCAAAATTCCATTCTCACTCTGCAGCCACACACGTATGCCTTTGTCAAGGAACTCAGGAACCAGTGTCGGCATTCCAATTCCCAGGTTGACATAGTACCCGTCTTTGATCTCCTTTGCCGCACGCCTTGCGATGTACCGGCGCTGTGCCTGTGCAGCCGCCTTCTCCGGCGAAAGTGCAGGCTCATCAGCCGACGATTCCTGCGCGAGGGTGACGATTTCTATGAATTTCTCAGCCTCTGCAGGGACGATGCGGTCGACGTAGATCCCGGGGAGGTGAATAGCGTTGGGTGAGATGGAGCCTACGGGGACGATGTTCTCAGCCTCGACGATTGTGATTTTTGCGTTTTTGGCCATGACGGTGCTAAAGTTCTGAGAAGCATATCTACGAACGAATCAATTGGTTTGAGTTGATCTTGGGATAGATGGGAAGAAAAAGAGAGTCTGGCGTACCTAAACACACAGTTACCTACTTCATCGACTTTCCACGCGCGGATGAATGCGACATCGCCTGCGATGGCGGTCTCCATGACATATCTCCTACCGTTGAACTCCCTTGCCTCTTTTGGAATTCCAGGGATAGCGATGCCATTCGCCAGACCACCTTTGTTGTACCTTTGAGGGATAGAACCCTCTTCTACTGCTGTTGATGCACCAGTGGGCGTGAAGAAGGCAGGAATTCCAGCTGCATGGGCGCGAATGCGCTCGGCAAGGGTCCCTTGGGGTACCAACTCCAATGAAATCCCACCATCAAGGAACAAAGTTTCAAATAACTTGTTTCTATTAGAGATGTTGAACACGTCAATAGGATGAGATAACAAGGTCATGCTCACCCTCCAGGGTATGACGCGACGACTTTGGAAAGTTGTTTCGAGTTAAGAAGTTTTCCTATAACGCATATAATTGCGCTGGTATAGACAACAATGATGCACCTAAGCCGTACCTAGACCCGAGTCTCCAGATCCAGCATTATTGGAAACACCAGTTAAATCCTTCACGGTGTCATTTCGCTTCGTAAGAGCTCCGAGAAGTGTGTCTGTCAAGTCAATTTAACGTCTGATATGATCCAACGATGACACGATACTCA
>JAGGAV010015709.1:0-27747 GCA_017657295.1 Termitomyces sp. DKA64 | reverse complement strand
AGGCTTATTATTCCATCCATGTTATGTACTAGGATGGCTGGTGGCTATTGGGGATGCCTATTCTGTATCTGTTCCACCTCTACTAGCATAAATACCATTCATCAGTTCACCGTGGAGTGTTGAAAGGACAAATCCAACCCAACACCCTTCGACAGCGGCCTAGCAGACTTTGGCCGTATTCCAACTAACAGGACCGTAGGGGCGCAACTCTGACTTGTATGTCCCCTCAAAGTACGATCGTCCTGCAGGAATTTCGCTTAATTCGAAAACATGACTTGAGGTAACCTGAAGCAAGTTGGCGACTCAACCTTCAAGTCGACTTGCCGAAGTAATCGTATTTTGAGGTCAAAGATACTACAGTATAAGATACAATATTTACGAAATATCTCAAATATGTAACCCTTTCTGAGGCTACTCATGGCCAAGTACAGGCTCCATTTGACAATAATGAGCTTCTGGAGAGCTACAAAAGTAAGAGTACAGGTAGCAGTATCTGGCAAGTTAGATATTTTGCCTTGTTGAAGTATTCGAAGCACGGGAAATACAATCGAATAAGTAGATCCGAAGACTTCTGAGACGAGGAAGATCGAAAGGAACGGCCACTTACTGTTGTCATCGAGGGACTCCCTTATACCTATAATGGAAAACTCAGGCAGAGAAAGCTGAAATTAATTTATGAGGAAACGCCAAGGACCATGGTGACTGCGGGTGATGCTCCGATGTAAGGGCTCTTGGTCCTCCATTGGTCAAACGCAAGTTCAGCAGGGGATACTTCGATGCCATTATCAAGCTTCCGAGCTAGCGCAGTCGCAGAGATGTTGAAATTCAGCTGCCTGAGGAGACAAACTTCCGGTGATAATACGATAGTTTACCGAGAAAATGCAATGGTCCATCTGGAAGAACCAATCGAGCAATCGAGCTGAGATCGATATGTATTCAAAATAAATTGGATCTGTTCCATATTGATAACCCATCGCGTAAACTGCTTAACTGCTCAAAATCTACGATGGATGTTTGTAGAAGCATACCTCGGAGCATGAGGTACTAACAGAATCGCCCCCTCTCACGCGAGCAAAGAAACTTCAGTTTCGAAACATGAAAAGTCCTCCATTTCTCCTTCCAGCTCGAGGTGCCGTAGTCACGGTGATCCTATAACTATCTAATTCGAGTGCTTATCCTTTTCCGAAAATATGCCCAAGCAAGTACGTATTTCGATATTATTCCAACACAGTTACGGGTCGTCCTGACTCCAGGAGTGTTGGACATGTGATCTCAGGGCGATAAACACACAAGAGAGGGACTTCTGAGGCGTGAGACTCGTAGGCCGTCACGCTCGAACACGTGGAATGGAGTGTACCTAATTGTTGGAGGGAAATTCTGCCATCGCAGGATCAATTCGTTCCAAGATATGCCGCTGATCGAATCTATGTATGTTTCGAGCGTCATAAGTGTGTTCTATCAAACTTTTGGTAGAGTTTCACGATGTCCATTGAAGATGACACCAAGGATTTCTAGAAGGAGTTTGGCAGGTGACTGTAAATACATATGACGTTTCCTTGGAGTAGAGGATCACTGCTTCATGACTCTAAACATACACAAGAAAAGAGTCCACGAGAGGGTCCGATATTCGGTTTTGGGCAAAGTTGCCTCACTTCCCGCAGCTGAGCTCAGGCGAGGAATTTTATTTCATGAAGCAGTTGTTGTCTTCAGGGCAGCATTCAGCCAGTTGACATGGTAAGCAGCTTTGCGTTTAAATCGGCCAGAAAGGGGTCGAAAAAGAGTTTCATCGGCACAGCCACAATCATCTATTCGGCTGTATGGATAATCGAGGGCTCAGTAAATAGTCGGATTAATTCGATATATCTATAGACTCGGTTGCAAAAGGTATCATGACGGCGTATGAACCGTGTAATAATATGAGAAATAAGTTATCCATGTCTAGACTAGAGGACGAGTCTGAGTGACGCAACAAGAAACAAAAGGAGAAAGGAAGATGGTATGGGGTTATGAACACTAGCCGCGCTAACCAAAGGAACGGATGTTCCTATCGTTCGATTGATGCACGCGAGGAGGTTCTTATCGATGTTTGGAGGGAGAGGCATTGGGAGAGCTGATTCATTGCTACCGAGTGCCGCTGTGTTATTATAGCCATCGAGAGTGAGTACGACGCTGCTTGCTCGATAATATTGTATCGCCTGTTCAGGCCTGGGATAGGGAGTGTTCGAGTGATTGTATGGGAGCAGGGCAGAGACAGAAAAGGTATTTGTGCCATGACAACTATCGTTGACAGCACTTTGAAGCGAGGACACTGTGATGTTGTCCGAAATGATGTGGAATGTTGAGTTGGGAGATGAGAAAGAGGCTTGAAAAAGCGGGCCACCAGGACGACTCGTGTTATCTGCTTTGCCGTACTAGAAAAACTTAACATGATGTGTGGCCGTCAAGTTGAGAGGGGCTTACTTCATCTTCAGAATACAGATAGGATTCTCCGACACCTATTGGAGCCGAGAAAACAACCGGATAGAACACAAAGGGGAATCCGCGCCCTTGCACGCCACGACCGCTTATTCCAGGATAGCCACTACCGTATGTTCTACAAGTGTACAATGTCAATTTCCAAGTCCCAAACGTGCATAGACGAACATACGATGACCCATAGACTTGGGCGCGCATCCCTCCACCGACCTCGCGGCCGGCAAAGGGTTGGCCGGCGGGTATGACAGATTTTGCTTCGCTGCCTGCGCTCGAGGGACTCGTCTCGAGAGTTTTTCCTCCCGATTTTATGGGCGACGATGCGGCTAGATCGCTACTTCCTTTCGCTGAGGTCCCGCCTCGTCCTCCTTCACCACCGCCACCACCACGTCCGCCGCCGTGTCCGCCGCCGCCACCTTTGCGGGGAACCAAGCGTTTGGGGGCGCGGTCTGTTGGACGGGTGACAAAAGGAATAAACATAATGATGTGGGCTGAGACCCAAGAAAGCGAGCTACAACGAGCTTTAAAGTACCTACCCACAGAACATCGCCTGAGCGAGAACTGATGCGGAAATCGTCAATTGCTTCACTGAGAAGCGATGCCTGATCAGAAGTGATATTCGGGTAAAAGAGATAGAATCGACTGAGGTCTACCAAACAAGCAGTGTCGATGCTCGGTCACCAGTAGATTCTTAATATTCGAAGCTGTATCACAAGTGCTCAGGAGCGATGCCTGATATTCGGGTAAAAGGGACAGAATCGACTGAGGCTACCAAACAAGCAGTGTCGATGCCCGGTCACCAGTACATTCTTAACAATATACATCATGACCTTGTGGTATTTCGAAGCTGTTGACAGAAGGCACAGCAGCTTATAGTCCAATCACCTAGAAGAATAAACTTTTCCGCTTATATGTTGAGATCCCATACCACTTTCCAGCCTGACATTTCGCCGCGTCCTTGGGATAAGAAATTTAGATAAGCTCCGGTGGTATCGCCAACACAGTGTTTGCTGTGTGGAAAAGATCCGCGACACCCTTTACTGAGCAATTTGAATAAAAATCAATCTCGATTTGGACGGTCATGTGATGACTTGCCCTAAACTAGAATCTTCGGTTCACGCGTCTCCCTTGAGTATCGACGTGTACGTTCCCTCTTATGAACCACTTTCGCAAAGACTTTGGACTCCGTGCTACGTTGGTTTGATTGCAAGGGCGAGCATGCACATCTGCGTCTTGATATGTAGATAACATGGTTCGTACCTGCTTGTTTTGCCTTGGAGCATTTCCTTCTCACCAGTCATAATAGTCTGTACTCTACGTAATGCTAAAAGGGAGGACTTTTACTACGCATGAATGGCCTAGGATGAGCTCCTCATTTTCATCTCATACGCATGGAACGGCCTAGACACGTCTGAGGAATCGCTTCCAAGTCGGCAGAATTGGTTTCCGAAACGCGTCAAACACGTTGTTTCTACGCGTTTCACATCACATACAGGCTGCGTCTAGCTCACGTGCAGTATCCTTGTAAGGCCTGTACCCCGACTTGCCGCCCCGTAACTCTCTCACAACGTCCCTCCAGGGCTCCATCACGATTTCATGGAGTAAATGTGATTTGTACCAGTTGTTTTCACTGAACAATCTGTGGTCCCGTACATCCCGCTCTATCGACAACAAATTTTGCATCGCCATCAACGTGGATCGGCAAAAAAAAAAAAAATGTTCATGAGCGCCCACAAAGCACTTATCGCCGCGAAGCGAACCATGGGGTGAGTCTCCATTGTCCGTTGGGCCTCTGCGACTTGTCCATTCATCTCCAGTTTAGGAAAGTCCTCTTGAAAATATAATATCGAAAACAAAGGGAATATACGACTTGTTGTTCTTGGTACGTGCTTCGCTCCCCACCCTTGAGACATTCCGGTATTTTTTCTTCTGTCCTGCCATGGGGCGCAAGTGACTTTCTTTTTATTGTTTTTGTGTCTAGCGCTGGATCACGCTGGTGGCCATGAGGCGGGCTGTGGGTGCTAGACGGTCTTTAGATATAACGCTCTGTGCAAAGCCTTGTAAAATGTATGTGCGATTTAGTTTCTTCAGTGGCTGACTTGGACCGCTGTTCACATTCGTTTCTCCCCGCATTGTATGGAGATATGAAAAGGGATGCAAAGCCTATATGAGATTGGTTGCGGCCGACCGATGCAACGTGTTCCGCCACGAGGCGGCGTGTAGGCGTGGAGCAGCTTATATATCTAGAGGTCAGTCTCAGGTGTAGAACCGTATCACCCTTCGTTCCCCCCTTGATGTGTGCGAATGGTCCGAGGCCCGCAGCGTACGATGTTGCGACGACAACAAGGCTCGATAAAAGTCGGTGAGTGCTTTTCCCAGCCCCTGTCAAAAGTCCTCAAAAGCTTACTTGTGTTTCCGTACACCAACGCAATGGAGATAAGAGCCGGGTATTGTCTCATCGAGTCACGATGATCCCGCAGTCTGGGTCCCGCCACCCGCGTGGACTAGCGAATTTTTAGCCTTGGCTGCGAACGTGTCTCGACGTAAGCTTTTTCTTAAGGAATAGAAAAATAAAATAAAAGAAAGAATCTCTGCTGGTCGTTGTTCGCTTAACCTTAACATTGACGTTGTGACAGAAGCTTTTTCACTCGATTTGGACCCCGCGGGAGTTCTAGCGCCTGTTCGTTCGTGTTCTGTGGCTGCGTTGCGTTCGGGGGTAATCACAAGCGTCAATGGACGGTTATCTGACTATCGTACAGCGTTCACGACGACTTGGAAAAACACTAGTCTCTACTGTAGGAATTCACGTAATCGTGATACGGTCAGTATACTTACCTATTTATCGTACAGGGTTCACGACGACATGGATCTCTACTCTAGGAATTCACGTAATCGTAACACCCAACTCTAAACCGGGCCTAGATGGTCACACGCCACTGCCTGTCCCAACCTCTAAACCTTGCTTTCATTGCCACAAGATTTGTCGGTCAGTACGGTTATCTGACTATCGTACATCGTTCACGACGACTTGGAAAAACACTAGTCTCTACTGTAGGAATTCACGTAATCGTGACACGGTCAGTATGCTTACCTATCGTACAGGGTTCACGACGACATGGAAAAACACTAATCTCTACTCTAGGAATTCACGTAATCGTAACACCCAACTCTAAACCGGGCCTAGATGATCACGGCAACGTCTAAACGTTGCTCATCGTCGCCCACGACGACACGGAAAAAACACTAATCTCTACTCTCGTACACCCAACGCTAGGCGCTCTTGCAGACGACGGCGACGACGACGACGAACTCAACAGGCAACAGCTCTCGTGATCGAAACCCTAAACCCCAGCCTCCCACGCCACTGCAACCCTTGGCCCCGGGCGGGGATTCTCGAACCCCCATATGGGATTTCCGGCCTGGAACGCGTGACCGGGCCAACAACCTCACCCCCCCTCGTGCTCACGTAGGTGTCACATGCCAAGGTTGCCTCGCGCTCGCACGAACGGCTCGCTTGGCATTGATATCTTGGTTTATTGTTCGTTTGTTAATACACACAGGAACGGAATGGAACAGAGGGGGTAATAAGATTTAAGGATAAGGGTATAGACGGAGGGGTGGTGGTGGAGGGGGGTAGCGCGGCGGTGGTGGCCATCGAGGCGCTCAAGGGTAAGAACGGACTATGATACAAGGAGTAGCGACGAGTAGCCAAGCAAGAAAGCAAGTAAAAGAGGTCTAATCCAAACAAGTCCATGTTTCGGACGCGCAGCATCTGAGGCAAAATTTAGAAGGGGTGTGAGGCCATGATGTGGTCGAACGTGAAATCGGCGGGGTAGAGCATGTGCATGTCCACGGCAGGGGGGGCTGGGCACTTTGACAGGTCGAGCTCGATGGGGGGGATGGCTGTGATGTCAAAGTCGGTGTCGGCGGGGAGGGCGTGCCACGACGGGTCGAGGTCGTTGGGCCAGGTGAACTGGGCGTATTCGTGCTGGAGCTGCATCTGCATGTGGAGGTCGAGCGGGGGGGACGAGGGCGGGAGGAGGACGGGGTCGTGGAAGCCAGCCATGGAGAACATGTTCTGAAGGAAATCGGACTGTGGCTCAAAGTCAAAGGGGCGGCGGGAGATCATGGGGAGGAGGGAGGGCGAGGCAGGGCACGAGGGCGGCATGTGGTGGACGCTGGGGACCTGGATGGACTGGTATGGCGGGGGCGTCGGCGCAGACGCAGAGCGGGCGTGGCGCGCGTGCGGCGGCACCATCGGGACGAGGAACGAGAGGCTGTGGTCCGTGTCGCCGTCGTCGTCGCTGCCGGGCCGGCGCCGCGACTTGCGGGCCTTGGGCCGGCCGTCTTTGTCGCGGGCACGCTGGGGGCGGTAGACGTAGTTGGGGTACAGCGCCTCGTGCTCCTTCTTCTTCTCCTTGGCGAGGTTCTCCCAGTACTGCCGCTCGTCGGTGCTGAGGCTCTTCCACTGCTGGCTGATCGTCTTCGAGAGGTCTGCCTGCCGCTGTTTCTTGGTCGGGGCGTCGGACGCGTCGTCGAGCGATGCCTGGCGGTCCTCGCAGCACTTGCGGCGGAACAGGATGAACGCGTTCTCGGGCCGCTTGATGTAGTCGTCGTCGCCCTTGCGGGGCCGGCGCTCGCCGCTGCACGACTTTCTGCGGCGTGGCGGGGACGGCGGGGAGGATGAGCGCGGCAGCGGGGAGGACGAGCGCAGTGGCGGCGTGGACGAGCGCGGCGGCGGGGTAAACGACGCGAGGGCACAGAGGTCGGGCTCAAAGGGCGAGTGCGACGGCGACGAAAACGGGCTGTCGGAGAGGTTGTGTGTGATGGGAAAAGTAAAGGCACGTGGTGTTGGGGAGATGATGGCGAGGGCGGGCGGCACGAGGCCAGCAGGCTCCGTCGCCACTTGGAGCGTCGCTGCAGAACGTCAGTCCCAATCCACACAACAGCCATGACGACATACAGCTATCACGAGTTCGCAGAGCAGGCATCCCAGGTGTTTCGCCCAACAAAAAGAATTCCCACTTTTTATACCATCCAAATCTGGCTTCTCCTTTGCTTGGCCCTGTTTGCCTGATCGCCACTATTGTCTGTCCGGGTTCCTAACAATTGCACTTTGCAGTGCCCTTCATGTTGCCCGATATGGCTGCCACTCCCGGTCCGGTTGCGATGCCCCGCCGTGCCCTCCTGGGCTGACAATGACCCCTCATTTGGCACACAAAGACGTCTTCACGCGAGCGAGTCCCCGCGGCGTTGTGCGCATATCCTCGCGAGTCACGACGCGACGTGGGAGGCACCGCGGCCGCGCGTCCGCTGCCACCCGAAGGCGGCGCACCGACAGCACGAACGCGATCGAGATTCGAAATCCCTCCCAATCTCGATCTTCACGATACCATTCTCGTCTTCGTTGTCACACGTGTTTTCACCAAGGAGCGCGGCCGTCGTCCGTCGTCCCCCTATTGTTTTGGCGGAGGCTTTTTTTCTTCTTCTGATGTTCTACCCTTGACCCTCAATTTGCCCCCGCGTTTCCCACGCGCCCGGGTGGTCCTCACAGGCCTTGTGATGCGCCACTTGCCTTGTTGCTAAATCCCCGGCCGGCTTTCCATCCTCCGATACGGCACCCACACCGACGCCCACACACCCACCCGACGTGGTCTTGGAGGAGAGACGTTCCAGCTGAATCTCGTAAATGATGATGCAACAATCCAACCCTGATAACAAGATCGCGCGCTTGCGGGTTCTAGCCCTGCTTTGCTTTGTTAAAAAAAAGGCCCTTGAGCAGATTGCCTTAAACGAAGTAGGGCCTCCCGCTTGCTGAATCCGGAGATGGATCCTCTTATCAGATGTTCCCGGGAGAAAAAAAACAGGGCGCTTCGTGTGATTTTCTGTTGGTCTTCCACGAGGCTCGCGATTTCCATTGTAGGCGCTACTCGCTCACTCTGATTGTTCTTTCCTATTCTCTCCGTCCCCACGACCCCCGTCGTATTCGTGGGCGTGCGCGCGTCTGGCCAACAATTAAAGGCACCCAACCTCTTATTGTGGTTGGTGTTCGCGGGCAGTGCTGCGCGAACCAGGTCTCTACTGCGCCCACCCCTGCTGTAGTGTAGCAACTCATCATGCTAATAATGGCCCACGAGGCACCTCGTACTAATAATGGCCCATTTTGTGAAGAGTAGGGTGGCGGTGCGAATGTTTGGTGGTGCTTGCCAAATTATGACGCGTTCCCGATGTGTCTGTATAGCCATTTGTGAAGAGTCGTGTGAAGAGCAAGGCGATCATCATCGCCGTAGTGAAATCTTCTGACTGCGCCGATGTGTGTATAGCCATTTGTCGGCGCGAATCGTTGGCATTAATAGGACTTGCCAAAGAATGACGCCCACAACAGCTGTATGACTGCGCAACGTACCCAGTGTCTCAGCCATTGTTGGTATTGACAGGACTTGCCAAATAATGATGCGTCACCTGTCCGCCGCTCAGCGTACTTTCTCTCCGATTCGGTCTTCATTTATCATTCTTCCGTCATGAGACGAGGCCTTTCCACCGTTCACCCATGACAACATCCATTCAGCAATGCTATTCACGGACTGGCCCTTGAACACGAGTGAAATCTCCCAGGGGTATTCATTCTCATTCCCATGTTCCGTAGCTCTCACTATCGGCTTGCCCCCTCGGTGACTATGCGAAATATCCTCGACAGCCTCCCGCCGTAGGCACCCTCATCAACAGCTGCGTCACTGCTTTCTGAGCTCACTTGTCCCTTTTTTTCCGTCAGGTCTTCGAAACGGGGTCGATTTACATAAGCTCGACGAAACGAGCAGTCCGCGCCGTAATTGCGCTGCGCACGCTCATTGAGGAAATCTCAAAAAAAAGGTCTCCTCCCCATTCGGGGCAAAAGGGTAAATGACGCACATATTTTCTATTCTATTCTTAGACTAACCCTCGTGCACGGATCTTGGTCGTGTATTCTCTGATGGTCCATCCGAGAAAAGGACAGATATAATAATATTCGTGACTCGTGCTGGGCTACCCCGCGGGAGAGTGTAACGACGTTTTTTAGCCTGGGTGTTTTGGTGGTTCTGGTTTTGCAAGTTCCGCGATGTGGTATTGTCTACCCGAGAGATTGGCGAGCCCGGCACGCCCGAGGTATAGCTCGCGGACCGGCCATATAAGTACTTCTGGTCATGTGCACGTGGTCGTGATGCGCGCCCGCGTCATCCTGCATCGATGTTTGTCTCAACTCTACGGCGCAACTGACGGGGATTCTAAGCCTATAGTACTCTAGAAATGTCGGCCCTGACTAGATGTGTGGCCCACCCCCAAGGATCGCATCATCGTCTCCTTGTAGCTGCGTAGATATATTTGTCTCGACTGCCTCGCGCGTTGCACTCCGCTTTGGCCTCGACGGTCAGCAGCGACGCCCCGCGTCCTACCTTTCACATTAGCGCGATTCGCCCCTCGTGAATCCGGTGCGTCGAGTGCGCAGGGCTCCTGCTCGTGTCGCATGTATATCTACCAGGAACGTGACTTTGAATGCGCAGTGGCGACACCAACGATGTCCAGGATCCGAGACTCCAATTGCGTCACCTACCTATACACATCGCCATTCGTTGGCCGCCGTGATTTTTTTTTTACGCTCGCGGATGTCCCCCGGTTGACGCGTCTTGCCGGTTAGGTCTAGCCCTAGCGTCTGTTGAGAGAGCATGTGGGAGTGAGCCTTTGGCACGGTTGGTTGGAATGGAGGGAGAGCGATTCGCGGGATGGTAATACGGAGACCTCCACTGAGAACCGTGCAGCCGTTCGTGGTTCAGTGTCCCACAGTACGCTCTTTGACTCGCGTGAGATGACTCGAAATCCCCCTGGATCACTTGCTATCTTTGCCTTCCATGGCTGATAACGTCATCGCCCTTCATTCAGCTTCCTCTTTCCTGACACGAAACGTTACACCACATCGTTGACTTACCAATACGCCTTCGTAATTCTTGATCTCTGATTTGACTGATTTTCTCGTCGTCATGTCTAAAACCTTGCATGTGGGAGTTTGGAGCTTGACTCGAAGAAGAGGGCGGACGCTATCAGATTCAGAAAGGAAAAACAACCCTCCATTTTAGCTTCATGCTTAACGGTCTTCGTTTCTCGAGACCGACTATGATCGGCCCCCCGACCAACCCTCCATTTTAGCTTCATGCTCCGAGACCGACTATGATCGGCCCCCCAGTCCCCCGATCATTCGACACACGCGAGTCGACCATTCAATTCAATTCCTTTCGTCATCCGCCGACGGTATTCTATTTTTGTTCACTTTGCGCGGCCTGGGAATTTATCAAAAGTCCCCCCCCCCCCCCAAAAACCAAAACGCGCTTCTTCCGCTCGTGCGAAACACGTGCAACGTTCTCGGCAGATTCTCACACCACATTTGGGTTTCCTTTTTGTTCTTACCGTCCTTGCGCCGTACGCTGTCTCCGTCCTAGGATTCCTTTTTGTTCTTACTGGATAGGTACCGCCCTTATGCCGTACGCTGTCTCCGTCCCACCTCACACATGCGCGAGGCAACGGTTGGGGTGTGTCGAATGTCGACTATCCTCGGGCGCCCTTCGTTGTTGACTTGTGGGTTTGTTTATCTTCTTCTCGTCAGCAGTCGTGGCTCATTGCTGGAGGTCCAAGTGCTTCTCCGCCCCATGTTCTGGTTCTAGAATCCCTCATGTTTGAGACTACCCAGAATGAAAATGTTAGTAGAACCAGGGTTTATTCAAGTTGTCATGAACCGGGGTATCCCTTTGATGTTTCCATTTTGGGGTTTATCGCCCCGCTTTGTGCGCACCCTGGGCGTGCGAGTCAGTCTTTCAATAATAGACGGTTGTTAGTTGTTGAATGGGCATGTTACGACACGAGATGGATTTCCATTCATACAGTGATGACACCTCCCCCCCCCCTCCCCTGCGCGTGGATGGGTGCAGGACGGCGTAGTTATGACGCGTATAACCCCGTCTAAGAATGTTTGAATTCAACATGTGTGTATTTACCTCCGTTAAGATTGCCTCGTGTGAGTATCCCAGGCTAGAAATGTCTCAAGCCCCTCCCTGTGGACAGAAAAGCGACGAGTTCACCACTTGTGTGTAGCCATTCCTGGAAATACTCCCCCCTCTAGTAATCTCAACGGCGATCGTCCAATTCTCGAGTGCGCTCTCTCTTTCGAGTAGATAGTTTGTACGCCGGATCTTCATCTCTCAAGAGTATCAGTGTACTAAAATCCTGTTCTCAGTCCCGGTTTTACCGCTTGCGATGAGCGCCGATAAGATGCAATCTTATCTCCTTTCCGCAGCAACATCTCCGATATGATTTTGAAATTGCTCTGTAGCTGACCCATAAGGCAGAGGGCGACCTGCGAGAAGCGCCATCAGGGTCCTCTGATCGTGAAGGTTCTCAGCTCGTTACCACTGCACGTTTTGACCACACTCGCGAAATTGACTTGCCGTTCTGTGGCATCGTGTGCGCCTCGTGTTTGCCCCATGCTTTCGCGACAGTAATAAGTATCTGGGCCATTTCCATGACTTGCCGGATTTCTTCATGTCTGAATTGCAGAACGCTCGCTACAACCAGTATTCTGGATACTATCGATCTATCGAGCACTTGTCGGCGCCCTGGGTGGCTAGCCCGGATGCGGACCAACCTAGGAAACTGGCCGCCTCACAGAGTACACCACATCCTACAGAGCTTGCTTTAGCCGACTCCGAGCCAGTCCCATCACTGGCTAGAGATTGTCCCAAACGCAAAAGATGCGCAGTTGTCAATCTACTGTGCAGATTGGCTAACAAGATCAATGGTAATCGATGTCCTGCCGTCATAGGTACTTGGGAGCCATGTCCGAAGATTGACTCTTAATATAGGTGAGATCGCGATAATTGGTGATTCAAGCGCACAGCCGGTTGTCAATGAGACGGCGGTCGGATCGGATGAAACTGGAACGAAGGTTCCCTTGCGAGACTGGAAAGCATGGGGCTACTATGCTTGCCCTCGTCTTCATTGTGACGGGGGATACGTGAAAAATCATCGTAAGCCGTATATTTTCAGTAGAGTCTGATGTCTTCACCAACTTTTTTTTTTTTTTTTTTTTTTTTTAGCTCCTTTATTGCACATCTCGCCCAATGTCAACGTTGAAGAGGTTTATCAAGATCTCAAGGATGATTCAGGAAATTTCTATCCGGACAGGTGGATACGAGGTTTGCAACACCCAGCCCTGCCTCCACGGCCTGAGCGATGGAAAGAACATCTCAAGGACGCTCCGCTGCCTTTTCCTTCCGAGTGCCAGCTTAACCCGTTATTGCAACATTTGGCATTCGACAAACCCCCCTTGGATTGGGACATTCACTATTATCCTTCCAGTCGCTGCTACCTCGGAAGAACCGGGAATTCTATCATCCCCATCTCAGATCCCGATAAAGCTCAACCGGCCACATACCCCTTCGTCACTCATATGTACATCAACTCCCTTGCTGACGATCCTTACCCGGAGCATTTTTGGCCTTTTTATGTGGTCAATGAGCATGGGGTGACCGTTGGAGATGTCCTCGAGACAATATGGAAAAACTTCCAGCAACATATTAGCCGCTCTGAGTTTAATTCCTGGACGAACATGCCAAGTCGACAGCAGACGGCTACTTTCGCGGTCAAGATGCGTGGACTTGGCGCTGAGGCGCGTCGCATAGATATTCTTGGTACTCAATGCTTGTTCAAAGGCTTGGAGCCTCATCCGAACCATGAAGGATGGTCTATGTTTCTTGGTCTAGGATAGTGCTACAGAAAATGTATCAAAACATCTTTGCATATGCAGCTGTTTCTGAGTCTTGTGTATTCCTGACAAAAGCTGGGAATCATAGTGAAAATTGATCGTAATCGAGTCCAACGATGCGTCGACCGTACTGAGTGCGTCCGGACCGATTTCACTCTGCGAACGGTCCGGATACCGGGCCGTCGTCCTTCCTTAAATTCAGCCATCCCCCTAGCTGTTGTTCCCATTCTGACACCATGGCCGCTGTACCCATCATCAAACTAAACAATGGCAGTAAAATTCCAGCTCTTGGACTAGGTGAGCCTGCTTTTCCGTCAGTACTGGTTCAACAAGCATACTTATCGCTTAACTTATCAGGGACCTGGCAATCGAAACCTGAACAAGTAAGGGCTGCAGTGTCGTATGCATTGAAAGATGCAGGATACAGGCATATTGATTGCGCCTGGTAATATTCCTGCTTCCCGTCCGTCTATGTCATCATTTATCATGTTTACACTGCTAGGGGCTACGGAAATGAACGCGATGTGGGTCAAGGTATACGTGACTCTGGTGTGCCTAGGTCGGAGATCTTTGTAAGTACAGGTAGATGGTAGCCCATCCTGGACTCGTCCAACGATCCTTCAGATTACCAGTAAACTCTGGGGTACGTGGCACTCGCGTGTTGAAGAGTGCCTAGACCAAACGCTCGCAAATCTTGGCACCGATTATCTTGATTGTGGGTCAACATGAAGGCGATCCGGAACTACTCATGCAAATGCGTCATTTGCAGTATACCTCGTGCACTGGCCTATTCCGCTCAATCCGAGTGGCAATCACCCCATCTTCCCGACACTTCCTGACGGAACACGAGACATAGACCGCTCATGGAAGCTGTCGGACACGTGGAAGCAGATGGAGGCGGTATTAAAGAAGGGTATGTAGATCGACTCGATGAGCTTATCATTGATACATTCCTCAATAGGAAAGGTGAAAGCAATTGGAGTTTCCAACTTTTCCAAAGCGAAGCTCGAGGAGATTCTTCCCGCTGCTGAGATAGTCCCTGTTGTCAACCAGGCAAGTGTGTTCCTCTACTTGCTTGGAGTTGATGAACATTGATCATCAGCTCGAGCTCCATGTGTACAACCCTCAACACGAACTCGTCAAATATCTCAAATCGAAGAACATTGTTCCGGAAGCTTACTCTCCTCTCGGATCGACAAACTCTCCACTTTTAACCGATGAAACAGTGCTGAAGATTGCACAAAAACATTCATTGAGTGCCCCGGACGTGTTGATTGGTTATCTGGGTAGTTTTCCATGTTACCGCTCTCGCGTTCTCATTAATGTTTTGACTTGATAGTGTCAAAAGGGTTCATCGTGATACCAAAGTCCATCACGCCGTCTCGTATCACATCCAACCTGAATGGATCCATGAGTGCAGCAAACAAACTCGAGGCTGCTGACATTGCTGAGCTGGATGACCTTGCTGCTGCTGGAAAGCAGAAGAGGTGTGTATTATCTAGATGCTTTAGTAAATCCTTATTTGATTTCTGTTCAATCTTAGATTCGTTACTCCTCCATGGCGTAAGTACATCACGAGTACCTCGAAACATAGATTATTGACCTCCACTATCCCTGCAGCTCTTGACCTTGGTTTCGACAATTGGCCCCCATATAAGAAGTAGATGTTAATGTCCAAGCTTTGTAGGTGGTACAAGAATAATTCAATCAAATATCATACATCGCAATATCCTTGCTCAGAAATTTATTCGAAGGGTAAAAGATATGTTGACATTTGACATACAGGTCCCCTCTACTGCGGAATACGATTGACAGCACCTCGAATAGAAATGTTCGAGGTCATGAAATCGGGAAATAGCCCGTTAATCTTCTATGCATGTCGTTTCTGTCATTTTTAATGCAAAACAAGCATGGTTCGGTAGCTGTTTAACGATTCCTCGCATCTTATTTTGGAGATAACAACCTGAAATTTCTTAGGATTTTCTATTCTCATCAATTGCGGCCATCGTGATCGATGGAATCGATACACCGTGTCACTAGATCATGGATCATTAGTGATCCATAAATTTTTGACATCGAAAGTGTCTGCATTCCTCCGATGTTTCAGAGTAAGCAATTGATTGATGATCCAATATTAGACTCGGCATGACTATAGCATTACTAAAGCTACAGTTATTCTCCTCGGCATGAGCGTGAGGGTTAGGTCGAGGCTGTATCCATACCTGTGGCACGCGGAAACAATGAAGGCACACTGATTCTGGGAAAGTACTGCTTGCTCCATTCACCGATGTTCTCGTCAGCCGCTACTAACATCTGAAACTTGGAAGGAACGATGCCATGATTTTCTTCGTCACGCGCTTGAAGCCTACCGGAACAGCCAAGCGCGAACGATGCTGATAAGGCCGATCTTGATAAGAACACCTTGCGGCCGAGAAAGCTTTATAAGGCGCGAATTCCAACTCTGGGGCTGTTCACAAGCCCCCCTGAAACTATACTAGACCATCTCACCTGTTTATTATGCCCACCGCAGTCAGTGGACGTGATCTTGATATGACGTCGGACGCGATCGATGAAGGTACTTTGACATACTTATTCAATCGAGGACCTATCGCTGACGGTTCGTACCAGTCAACGTTTTGAAGGGCCGACTTTGGGATGCTGAGTCCCAATTCGACGCCAACAAAGACAAAGAACAGTTCAGAAACTACGAATCGGCTTGCGACCGCGTGAAAAACTTCTACAAGGAACAACACGGTATTCCTACTGGTTTATATACATCGATATTCGGTCCTTATGCCTTTTTCACAGAGAAGCAAACTGTGGATTTCAATATCCAGGCTCGTGTAAATTTCAAGAAGAGAACGCGTGCCCGAATGGGTATTTGGGAAGCCATGGAAATGCTGAATACCCTGGTAGATGAGTCGGATCCAGACGTCAGTCACGATCATTTGCGTCTATCCTAGCCTGACTTGGTAACCAGACCTCGTTGTCACAAATCGAACATCTGCTTCAAACAGCTGAGGCCATCCGAAGGGATGGGAAGCCTGAGTGGATGCAGGTACGTGTAGTGGTCAGTTTCAATTTGTGTTTCATGTAACGCGCGGTTCTCTCAGGTTGCTGGATTGGTCCATGATCTCGGCAAGCTATTGCTCCTTTTCGGATCTGAAGGACAATGGGACGTCGTCGGGGTGAGTATTTGTGGGTGATCTTGTAATGTTATGTACTCATCAAAAATTCAAGGATACCTTCGGTAGACTATTTCATATATCTTCGTATTTCCACTGACATGTCTTCCCCCAGTCGTTGGGTGTCAATTTTCAGACAAGATCATCTATCCCGATACATTTGCTGCAAATCCAGATTATCGCGATAAAGTATACTCCACTAAGTGCGGCATCTATGAGCCACACTGCGGACTTGATAACGTTATGTTGTCTTGGGGTCATGACGAAGTAAGTATTAGGCACAATAATAATCCTTTAGTGATGTTTCACACGACTCTTCAGTATCTTTATCATGTTTTGAAAGATCAAAGCACACTTCCAGAGGAGGCACTTGCCATGGTCCGTTATCACAGCTTCTACCCCTGGCATCGGGAAGGCGCGTATTCACATCTCACCAACGAGAAGGACGAAAGAATCCTTGCTGCTGTGCGGGCCTTTAACCCCTATGATCTGTACAGCAAATCGAATGTCCCCTGTGACGTTGCCAAACTTCGTCCCTACTACGAATGCTTGATCGCCAGGTTCTTCCCTCCGTTAATTGACTGGTGACGACTCTATTCCTAATTTTATAATAATTCTCCCATTATTTCATATTACTGGAAGACCTAATTATTTCTACTTTTACGGAATAACTACATAGTATCTGATGGTACGAGTCGCTCATTGACTATGGTATGGTACCCATGGAATAATAAAGAACCCCAAAGTTTATGAGATTAGATGTAGATCAAAGAGATAAGATATGTACTTCGGTGAGTCGTCACATCAAAGTTCTCTGCTTCAAACCGTCATGTCTGTACCGGAGAGTACGCTTCCATATCCTTCCATACACAATGACAAGAAATTCGTAGTGCTATCTGATTGGTATATCTGCGGAATTTCGGTTTTTTCCCATGGTTCGCGCTTGCTAATACCTTTGAGCTGACAGGGACGGCACCATTACTACTCGAGACTCGAACGATTGTCAGCAGTGGCATACATTAGTTGAATTATTGCTGATTTCTCGCAATCAGATATGACGGATCACCTTGGATACGGGTATGAAAAACGGAGGCAGGGAAATCTTGATATATTGACTGGCCGTACGACGTTTAGGCAAGTAACGCAGATACGACCCATACACGCAATTCTCATTATACTATAAAATAAGGGACTCGTTTCGTGAAATGCTAGAGAGCGTTGCGGCTGCAGGGCATACATTTGAAAAATGTAAAGAGGTTCTTCGTCAAAGTTCGTCCCTTGCACCAGGTTAGACTTCTGTAAATCCCACACAACCCTTAAGACATCAAACTTGATCCGGGATTCAAGAATTTTTATGCCTGGTGCAAAGAGAATGATGTTCCAGTGATCATCGTGTCCAGGCTAGCCGCTTTTCACTCGATGTTTCTTTTTGATCGCTGAAGTCATCACACCTGCAGTGGAATGACACCGTTGATCCGTGCAGTTCTTTCTAACCTCATAGGCGAAGAATCTGCGAATGAAATTGAAATCATTGCAAATGATGTGACAATTCACCCTGACGGGAAATGGGCAATTAAGTACCGTCACCCATCTAGGTAAGGTCAGGGCTGCCTCCGAGCCTCTCAGTGCTGGTTGCTGACTAGCGAACGATGCAGTGGTTTCGGACATGACAAATCGCAGGCAATTCTGCCATACAGAGCTCTCCCCAACCCACCGACTCTCTTCTTCTTCGGAGATGGTGTATCAGGTTGTTTATTCAGATCTTGTCCGAATGGGACTCTTGTCTGATGTTATTGGGTTTTGTAGACATTTCGGCTGCCAGACACGCTGATCTGCTCTTCGTGAAAGTTGCGGGTGGCGGGGACAATGACTTGTCGTCGTACTGTACTCGGGAGGGCATCCCGCATGTGCTGTTTGAAGACTTTTCACGTGCACTGCCGGTTGTACAATCTGTTGTGGCGGGGGAGAGGACGATTGCAGAAGTCCTCGATGGGTGAGGTGTAGAGACATGAGTAGACTAGAGAATTTTAGATACACGTCCTTTAGAGCCCAATCACACACCTCAGTTGTCGAAAAGTCATTGGTTTCAGGTGCTAAAAATTGCAGTCATAATGCCGAAGCCGAACTTCTGGACTGTCGCTTCTATGGCCATCTTACACAGGGCCTCAGTACACTGTAAATCCTTTATCGTTAACGGTGACTACAGTACCTAGTAAGAAACTACAAAAGATATCGGTCAAACTCTTATCCCTGTGCGGAAATATCCTCTCCTAAAACACAAATTCGGAGGAATCTAGGTCATTTGGCCATTACCCAGAATAAAGAAAAGTGTGTCTGAGATCCTCCTCAGCCGTAATCCACGTGATCGAGGGCGAACATCTCAGGAATAACCTCTTCAGGAATCACAAACATCACCAGCGGTAGGATTCTCTGAAACATCAGAGTAGTTGGCTCTTGTCTTTGAATATAGAAGGAATTCGGAATTTGAAGAAGGTCATGAAGCATAGTACAGACCGTCCTTTCACGACTCGTATCAGATTGAACGAAAAGACAAAGTTGTACTCGACACTTCGGAGGTATCATCAGCCTCATTCCTCTTCCGTCTCTGCCTTCTGCTACACATCTCTCCACAATGAATTTCTTGACCTTTGCTGGACCTCTTGACCTTTGCTGGACCTCTTGACCTTTGCTGGACCTCTTGACCTTTGCTGGACCTCTTGACATTTGCTGGACCTCTTGACATTTGCTGGGCCTCTTGGCTACTTCCCAATATCTCTATCAACGAGCTTCAGCACCCAACCTGCGAAGTCTTATGAAGACTGTCGGAAAAATGTGGAGATTTCACCTGCGAGGTCGGCTTTTCGTGCATCATTTTCTCCCTTCATCCTGCATCTGCCTCATGATTGGTGATATCTTCACTCGCTCCTGGATCAAGGCGTCGAGAGTTTCAGGCCTCATGCGCTGTTTTATTGTATGGGCCAACGATCTTATTAATATAAGGATAGAATCACTTACATCTGCCTCTTGGAGGAGATTGTGTGACACGACTCGCAGACGATAGGCATCACGTAGTATTGTCATTTCGAGGTCGGAATCAATAGGCTGTTTGCGTTCAAAATACCGAGGGTACGTTTTTGAAACGCGGTCTTGAAACGTCGTCATATGTTGGAAGCCCCTAAGCCGAAGGTCGGTTGAGGTGAGGACATTTGCGGTATTCAAATAATGCTTACAGTCCTGGATAGTTTCCTCGCGCTGCGTGGGAGGTATGCTATAGAAGCAGGTAGGGAGACGAAGTCGCCGGGACATAGGTGGTGGAATGAATTGGCAGGAATTGTCGGGTGATATGGGGATTTCGCTATTTATCTGCTAACGTGAGTCACGGCGATTGTTCTTGCAAGGCAGTTGTTTAGAATTACTCACACGTCCACGCATCTACACAACACAATGATATAATGAACCAAAGACACCGAATCGTTGTCTTGAGTCGTAGCCGATCCAGCTGTTGGAATAGGTTTTTGAACCATGGCGTCTCGAGACGATTGTCGATGTTCTGGCATGATAGTTAGTTTATGGACGAACAACCAATGTTTACCAGGCAAGCGTTATTGTACGTGGCCGATCTCCATTTAATCAGAGCAGTGGGTTTCTATAATACTGGAGGAATTTGAAAATTGACGAAGTGAATCAAGGAAAGTAGGTACATGGTTGTAGACAGTTCTTTCATGACTCGTCTCCGTTATCCTTCATTGCCGATCCTTCCCCAGTGCTTCTGCCGGTTAATTGATCACCCCACATTTGTCGTACGTGTGATAAAAGGTTGTATTTAATAGAATGGAAAGACAGATTTGTATTCAATACTAGAGGAGGTCATTACCAGCATCATCCACTGTGCTGCCTTCTGCTGTACATCTCTCCAGAATAATTTTCTTAGGCTTTGCTGGATCTCTTTGCTACCTGGTCACCATTGGAACTCGGTTTCCAAATACCTCGTTCAGCGAGCTTCAATACCTAATTCTACCAAGAGTGCGAGAAACATACGGTCGAGAAACATGTGGTTACCTCTCTCGCGACATCAGCTGTTCGTGCATCATTTTCTCCTTAGCCTGCATCTGCCTCATGATTGGCTATCTTTCTGCATCTTCTCAGATACAGGCGTCGGGAATTCCGGGTCAGATGCGCAGTCTCAGATGGAATCGCTTACGTCTACATCAGGAGATTATTCGACAAACGGATGGAAGTGCGCTCCTGCGGCCAGATCATAGAATGCAAGGGTCATCGGATTGCTTACGACTTATTCTTGATCGCGAATTTGTCTGTAAGATTGGTCAAATAAAAGTGCAATGAGAGACTGGGATATCCCGCCAATATCTGTTATCATTTGCTACTGTGGCATGCGACGTAGGGCAACGCTGTTAGCAAAATGTCGGAAAATGGATGTAGACAAGAAACTGCTACATGGTAGCAGAAGGAATTGGCGAAGATTGTGAGGTCAGCCGGTATTTCGCTATTTATTTGCGGACGTGAGCCATGGCGATTGTCCTTTAAGATAATTGTGTACGTCGACGGACCCACGACAATACGATACTTCGCTGAGTATATTGTAACAAAGACCGAATTGCTGTCTCAAGTGGCCGATCGAAGGTGTGTATGTCCATGAACCTCTATTGCATAGAATAGCATTTTAACGGTGAGCTTATGGAGACGATTGTCTGATTGGTCAGTAGTTAGACGATCGCGAACAATCAACAGAAAATTTGCCAGAAAAGCGTTTTTGTACGCCTGAGATAAAGGGCATCATCTCGAGTTGGAACGGCTGGACATGAAGACCTCTAAATGTCATTGCAGAGTGGTGGAGTCGGAAAAAAGGAATCTTCAACTATCTCGCATAAAGAGCAGGTTACGGCGGTGTAAATGCAGCCTACGTTAATATTTCGTTACTCGCTTGGGGTTGGAAGGTGAGTCGACAGTAGAGACTGGCAATGAGACAAAGAGAATGAGGGATTGGCAGATAATACATGAACGGGGTCCTGGTACCAACTGCAAGGTCAAATTACACTGGGATGATAATAAACGACTGATGGTGTATCCACATACTTGGATTCCAAAAGCATATAACGGGCTCGCATTCCACTCGTGGCCTCTAGGATTCAACGCAGAACAGGAACTTGAGAAAATGAGCAGTTTTGCTGTGAAACTAAAAAGTGAATGAAAGAAGGTCAGGGTCAGCCATTTGTATTTTTGCACATACTTAAGCTGGGGTGTATTATGAATTTGTCCGAGTCAGACTTGTCGTAAACATGGAACCACCTGGTGAAGACATCGCAAGGTTCTCGATCACTCTTTTGGTGGTTGTCTGTTCTGGTTCAGAGTTGACAAATAGTAACGAGAAAAAGAAAAAGGATGAGGATTCTTGCCACAGTAGGCGCGTCTTCGTCGTTCTTCGCTACTCAAATATGTAAGTACAACTTTTCATACAAACCGTCAATATTCAGCTCGTCTTTCGCTTCATCCAGAGTCTTAGACTTCCTCAAAAAATTATCGATGGACGGAGAAATAGTCCTTTCACGGCGGCGTACATGTTGCACCAGTTTGTATTAAATTGAATGGAAAAACAAAGTTGTACTTGATACTTGAGGGGTTGGGGGTTCATTATCGGCCTCGTCCTCTGTGCTGCTTGTGGCTTCCTTCTCTGCTTTCTACTATACTCCTCAGAATGAACTACATGGCCTTAGCTGGATCTCTTCGCTACTTTGTCGTCTTAGAAGTAGTTGTACTACTCGGCCTCCAAATATCATATTCAACGAGTTCCAATACCCATTCTGGCCAAGGCTGTCAAGGCTTGTTGAGGGTACGAGAAATATATGGTTACTCACTTGTGATATCATTCAATTGTGCATTATGATCTTGAGCCAGCTCCAGCTTCGTCGTTGATGGTTCCTGCAAATTCTCCTTGATATAGCCGTTGAGGATCTCGAGTCCGACGCGCTGTTTCATTGTATGAACAACGATATCATAGGTATAAGGGGGTGGGATCGCTTACGTTTGCATCTTGGAGGACACTCTGCAACAGGGCTCGCAAATTATATGCCTCCCGTAACATGACCTTTGAAAGGGAGCTGTTGTTAACTGTGTCAGGGGAACGCGGAGAGAGGTAGACTGTTGCGACCCGCTGTTGGTATTCTTCCACATTTATGAGGGCTCTAGCGAAAAGGCCGTGTGAGGGAAGAATACCTACGGGAAGAAACGAAGGCATACAGCTTTATTCTTGATCTGATATCTTGATCCCGAATTTGGTTGTACAGTCTGTCCCACATAAATTCAACGAGATATCGGGATGTCCTGCCAGTCTCTACTATGTAACTTTCCACTGGCGTGTTACATGTAAAATTAGACGGGTTGTCAAATTCGGACCGAAACTTCGGATGATACTCGGCGACCGGAGAACGCTGCATGGTGGTAGAAAGAATTGGCGGAGATTGGGAGGTGAACTAAGAATTTCGCTATTTATCTGCGAATGTGAAATACGGCAATTGTTCTTGAAAAGTAATTGTTTGGAATCACTCACGCCTCTACAGGAACCGCACAGCATCGTATTTTGCTATATCGAAACAAAGACCGCATTGTTTTGTCGTAGCCGATCGAAGGTTTGTGGGTCCATGAGCGGCTGCGAGAATAGAAATGAGACAAATCAGTAGATAGACGAACAATAGTATCAAGTTTTCAACAATGCGTTATTGTACGCCTGGTCCGAGATGGTAACGGCCGGACACAGCAGAAAAAGGATCTTCAACTATGTCGTTACCAGAGAGACAAGAATAGGTTCCGAACAGGTTGCGACGACGCAAACACGCCCATACACTTGAGTTTGGATGGCGGGTCGATGGTAGGGTCTGGAGTTAGTAATGCATGAGCAATGACCGTACTCAGGGTCCAAAGTAAAGGACTCACAGGGGAAATGAATGCTTCCCAACTAGGAAAGGTGATGAATAAGACTACGAGCGTATACAATAGGATCTTACTATGCTGTTACGCGTAATTATTTCTCAATCCAGTGGGGTTATTGCGTTGTGGCTTGGAGGTCCGAGGCGTGGATGGAGAATCTACAAACCATGTTGTCAAAATCAGACGATTCAACGCATCCTCTGTAAATAAGCCTCATGTTAACCACGTAACGCACAAATGGTGTGGCATGATACATAGACTCTTAATCTAAGTATGCGAGACGCTTGAGATCCGAAAACGCGTCAAGCACCTTGACCCGGCAGAGGGATGGCTCGGGGGCGGCTGACATAAGCAGATGGGGATGGAAGTTTGATCAACGGCTGGTCATTTGCGCACGACGATTTCGACGGTCCAACCCAGGTCTCCGCCACTTTCTGCGCGGTTTCACGTTCTTTACTTCTTCTTGCGCCACATACTCGCCACAACATGTCCTTAACCACTACAACTTGTAAGTCTCAGCACCTCCGTCGAACTTGAGTCCGTTTGATCTTTTCTGCCTTGCTAGCATCTATCTCGTATATTCTACTTGATTTTCCTTACGGCTGAGCTAAAGCGGTGGATTTTCTAGCTCTACTTCTTCTGCGAGCTCGCTGGCAACCTCGGCGGCGCTCTCGATCTCGACCATGACCTCGACCGCGACCTCGACCACGACCTCGACCAGCCCGGGGTTATCGTTACCGTCGACTACCACCTCGTCATCGACGACGACAACGCCCGTGATACAGTCGTCTGATGTTGCCACTATCATTTCAGACACAACATCGAGCACCACCACCAGCAGCTCAACACCCACCACCACCTTGATTACCCCGACTCCTCCCTTGACTACCTCCATATTAACGACCACCGAAGCCCCCATACCTTCGAACCCTACGGCTGTTCTCACCACCTCAGTCGCTATTGTTACTATGTCTCCGACTTTGGCACCCCCACGCGGGTCTGCTGCTCCATCCACGTCCAATGGGTAGGTTATCATCCACTCTGAATCTGACGTTGGTGACACGAGCAACTGCAATTGCTCTGCCTTATCTCCATTCTTTTCTCTCCTGTGTTCATTTCCAACCCACCGATTACTTTCCCTGTTCTAGGTTCTTCGCAAACAAAGGCGCCGTCGCGGGTGTTTTCACCGTTGTCGGTCTAGTCGTCGTAGGGATCATCATAGCGTTCATCATTTTCGCCATCCGCCGACGTCGCGCAAAACAATTTGATCGTGAAGTCGAAGCTGCTGCTGCTGAAGCCGCTGCTGCGCCAGCGCCTAATTTCCTCGACGACGACGACGACCCATACCAGCGCCACGGCGATCTTGCTACAACGTACACCGACCACCAAGGGCAGTACTCCGACATCTCCTCACACGGAACGTACTCCCAGCCCCCCCTGGGCTCGCAAGATGCGTATAACATGCGCGAGCTTGGTCCCGGGCCTGGGGAAATCTACACTGGTCCTTTCGTTCCCGGAGGTGCGGCGGGCGCAGCGGGCGTCGGTGTCGCGCGAGCACGGAGCACGAGAGACCCTGGGGCATTCGCGAGTGGCTTCCAGGAAGGTTCGACACCATACCCTGCGTTTGCGGGCCCAGCCGCATTCCAAAGTGGAGCGTACGGGACTGGAAACGGAGGGGGCCACGATTTGTTGGATACGGGGGTCGAACCTGGTGTGACGAGGGGGATGTCATTAAATCATCAGGGTGCGACGTACGACCAGCAGCAGCAGCATTCGCAGGGACTGCACCCCGGACAATACTTCCAGCAGTCAGATCTCGCGCGGCACCCATCGCAGACGATGTACAACACAAGTTCCTTTGCTAGCTCGACGCTTGTGGGCTCTTCAGCTCTGCCGCCGTTACCGAAAGAGGAGTCAGTGCATCACACAAATGTGCCGGCGCACGAGGCAGGTGAAAGTGCATATGGAGGATATACCGATGAGCCGCACAGCGCAGGACAGAGCCATGATGACGATGACGAAGACGAAGCGAGGCCGAGGGTTCTTAAGGTTCGTACGGACTAAGATTGGACCCGGGTATTCTACCTAACTGACGTCTATTATGATAGGTAGCGAACGAGTGATCGTGCTGCCATGGGCTCTAATTACTTCGGATCTTTTATATCCAATTATCGTTCGAACAGCCTCTTTTCGGTCATATACCAAACTTTATGATCCGCCCTTTGATGTTAAAGGTCATTTACTCCATCTTTCATTGCCCCTTTTTCAGCTTCACTACGATATTTCTTGATCTTACGGACCATACTCATGACTTTGTTCTTACCTTTCCAGGATTAAATGGATCTTTTTTTGTGACTGCTCTCGAGTGATCCTGGCTCCCCCTTGCGTGGGACTCGTCATGATTAAAGTTACGTTGCCAAGTGGGTTGATTGTCTTCGAATGGTGTTCTTTACAAACATTGTTGGATGGATACTCTCGGTTTTGGGCGGTAAACAGGTCATCTTTCAGTCTTAGTAGTCTCGAGCATGATGTTGGCAGTAGTTTCAGCAAGAAGGGTCCAATCCTGTCTTTTGCACAAGTCAGGCCTTGGGTGGCGATCAGGATGCCAGTCATTTAAGTTTGCTATGTCGAATTTGCTTCGGAGAATAGTGAGGAAGGTTCTATAAGCATTTGACGGCGGGATTCGTAGCGTTGTTTTATTGTGTTTTCAAAGCAAATAAGTACATAATGTGTGAATTCGCTACCCAGCCGGCCTGCAACGACGATGACGAAACTGAGCTCGCCGATGATGAATGAATCATCATCGAATTTCCTTGGTTGGTCGACATTTTAGATGTGTGCCCACCTCCAGGCATGACCGGTGGCTTTGCAGGATTTGTCCCAGACGAGATCCATTTGATAACTTCGCCTAGACAGCAAGCAAAGTAAAGGGCTATACACCATCCCATAGTCAGCTCCTGATCCTTGACAAATAGATGACCGACTCACCTACTAATAGTCTATACTAACATCATGGAGCCATGAATACAATCCGTATATTCTCTTGTACAGTTCAGAGAGCTCGACGAGCTGTCCTAGTCAACGTATACCTTTGGTCGGTCCATCTCTACTTGGTTGGCAACAGTAGAGCGCCAGCTCACTATCCCCTCTTTCAGCTTCTTCTCCTGGGCGTCGCGTGCTCGTCGGAAGGCATTTTCAGAATTCCTTTTCCAAAAGCCGAGGACCAGTGGAACCATGGCGTCAGCCTTGACGTCATCAAAGGTGATACCTGCCCCTGCATTGGAAATTTTTGACTGTTTAACCGCTCGTTCGCGATGCTGACGTCCTTGAATGCGTTTATTTCCAAGATCCTTTGCCTGCCTATTCCTCCCTCCGCTATAATTATTCCCATTGTGTTCGTAGTTGTCAGCATAGTCTTTGTCATTTGGTCATCATCATTGACATCATTGTCTGGATCCAGGCCTTCATCATGAGGGTCGCAGTCAACATCGGACATCTTCATGGCCCAATTCGGCAACTACAGACTAATGGTAAATATGTGTGGATGAAAGACAATGAGATGTTCTGACTGGCACAAAGGCTACGATGGACCGTCCAAATGCTACATGAAGCATATTGTTTAACAAGAGTCCATTCCGAGGGTCATTGATGCTTGTCAAAGGCTTTTCGAGGCTTTTCAGTCGGTTGTCGCTAAGAAAATCGAAATACTTGATCGAAAATGACATTAAAGCAAGGATTTAAACGCACAATGTCTCCCTTTGCGTGCGGGACTATGTGACAGGCCTGTGAAAATAGCTCGTCGGCCCCCGTTACAATACAGGACCTATCACGAGCGACGAGTTCATTCCTAAAGCCTAGTATGTGACGCCGGCCCTATTACTTAATAGGGAGACCCCCGCCTCTCCCTAGTATTAGATTCCTGGCCTTTTACTTAAAAGGCAGCCTAAGCAATCTCCCTAATTCCTGAGTCAGGAATTGAACAGATCTCTTACTTACCTCAATAAAGTATGTTCTTAAACCTCCTTTCCTGAAGTTCCAACTTTGATCTAAGTCACATGACCTACTGTTACTTGCTCAATCTCCTATTTGTAAGAGGGCATTAAAAAATAACAAATCAGCTCCTGCCTCACTTCCTATGCATCTTTTTTCAAATTTTAAGCTTGGAACCTCTAGATATATGCTATAGCTTCCCATTGGTACCACATTGACCCCAATTGGACATCTGGCTGTTGAGATAATTAGGGAGATGTGCTGAAATTCCAGTAATATAAAAGTCAAAAGGTCCCAAACTTTCTCCCTAATTGGTGAGCCAGAAACTTGATGAAATTCTTCACTCTGACATATGACTAGGGTTATTTTTAG